>VYZV01010869.1:98042-160198 GCA_013401275.1 Pandion haliaetus
AAAAAAAAAAAAAAAGATTAATTTATGCCAATCTGCAGACTACAAGACATACACCACGGCTGAAACACAGAGATGCTGAACAACAGTGAATTTTGTATGTAGCCTGGTAGAAAATATAACAAAGCATGTCTTTACCTCACAGGAGAGAAAAGTTCAACTCTACAGGTAGTGCACAAGACTGGGACTTAAAGAGACTCAGCTTGATTCCCAGCTGAGCCTGTAACGTGGGAAATACTTCCCTTTTTGTAGGGAAGTCTTTATAAGGGTAGCGTTTATGAGAATAATTCCAAGTTGCCTCAAAACTGGGGTTGATACATGGCATATGAGCAGATATGAGTTCTGTAGTGCAAATGGTGGGAGTTTTTAAAAAGTTACTTGATTGGAAATGTGATAGTAATTCTATAGTAATAGTACAGTAATTCTACTTTTCAAAATCTACGCTCTGTAAATCCACAACATCAAACAGATTCACTGATACACCATGATCAGAAGCAAAAATCACCAGCATCTTTCCCAGTGACAACAAGCACTTCTTATGTGATGTATGCTGAACATCTCCAAAATATGCAAGGGCAGTGAAGGGAAGTGATGACAGTCTGATACCATTAACCTTTTAACCTTTCAAACTGAGGCCACTATGTATATGCCATATTGAGCACACCGAAACAAAGGGAGAGAAAGTTACCTGATACTATTGAAAAGGTAACTGTCTGCTGGTTTGCTAGATGCATTGTTTGCCTACTTGCTAACTTCTCTGACAAAGTGCATTTGCCTTTTATGGATCCCCTATTGGGCTGAAAGTTTACCAAAACCAACCTAATACAACATTCCTTCATAAAATCCTTTTTAATCCACCCTACTGTACATGGAGTGGGATAATTACATTGCATGAAAGACGACTAGCCCATTACTGTAGTAGTTCTAGCAGGCTTTAATTGAGTAACATTCGGAAAAAATCTATCTGGAAAATCTCTACATTTTTCTGATCTTAAGCAGGGGAATAATTTAAAAACTTTTTCGCTCATTATTCTAATATACATCCATGAAGGAAGACAATTGTCAATATATTATTAAAGTTCCACTGTAACAGCATGCTAATGCTGTGATTATTTTTACTGTTTCACTAATGGAAAACCTAACTTTTTCCAACCACAACTGAGTAATTAGAATCAGCTCTCATTATTTTTCTAGTAGTCTCTTTGCCAAGTAAATGTGAACCTGTCAATAAGAGACGCAAAACATTTCTGCCATGACCATAGGGTAAAATCTCTCTTCCTCACCTCTTTCTTTTCCTTCTCCCCACTCCCCAATTTTCTTTTCATTGGAATTTCTGTGCACAGCATGGTATTTAAATAAGATTGAAAATATACGTAAAATGTACTCAGTTACATCAGACTGACCAGAGAAATGACTAATAGGCAACAATATATAGAAGGCTGAGAATGAAAGAACTGTTTTCTTTCACAGACAAAGGATTTGAAGATTTAAAATTGCCACAAAATGGAAAAAAATATTAACTAAATTACAGCCCCTTAAATTTGCACAAAACAGCAAGTATACAAAGTGTGCATCACAAATCTACATTCATTTCTTCTTCAGTGTTGCCCAATACCATAACATCACTTTCTGTTTGTCAGAAACTGTATTTTATCTTTCCACACACTTTTTCACAATCCTTGTTGTAGAATACTTGATACTGGGCATGAGGTTGTGTTTATTTATTTTGTCATTTTCAGGTAAATGTTTTTCGTTTCTTTTTCATCAATTCTTTTTTTCCCCTTTAGCAAAAATAATCCAGCTGATTCAGCACAGATTTCAACCAAAAGAGAAAAAATATTTTCTATTACAGAGTACATTGTCCAACTGAGCCCAAGCCACTCTGGTTTCAATAGTGCTACTGTCTAAATGCTTTCAACAGATGCAAGCCTTGTTCTGAAGGGTACAAAGACCGTTTCTCATGGACAGTGTTAACAGAAGCATAGTGGGCAGGAAGAGCGAATTGTATCCCGAGGATGAATCCACTCCTCCATACACACCCACAGGGATTTTCAAGTCCAAAGCCCATTGCAGTAAACATCTCCCCAAAATAACACCCTCCCCCCAAAACAAAGGCAGAAAAAGTTAACTAGTATAACCACGGGGTTAGAAATGCAGCATCCTTCCCCTTACATATTAAAATGAGTAGCATCAGTTAGGATGACGATGGTTTGATACCATCTAGTTAATGGAAACATCTAAGGTAATTATGTACATTTTCAAACTACTGATAATTGTTTTGGTCAGTATGCAGAATAAATTCCTGTTAGCTAAACGGTGATCTTCAACTAAGTAATTATGTGAAAAAGTACTGCTGCTAAACTATGATCAATGTCATTGCCACAAATATCAAGAACATCAGCACTGGTATTCCCAGGAAAGACATAATGCCTGTCCCATGCCCATTTTTGTTATGCTAGGATATTTAGAGATCTGTCCTAACTACTTGGCTATTTCTTTTGCTCGCTGGAGTAAATGACGCTCTTACCTAGCTAACAGGAATACTCTTTCCTACCTTCCACACCTTTCAGCTAAGCCTGAGGCATGGTGCAAAATCTACTCTTCAAGGACAAACCACAGGTTTACAGCGCTCTCTTCGGAGCTCTGAATTTGCTAACCTGTGAATCACACTGGTGTATATTTGGTTTTTGCCAGAAACAAACCTGTCACATTCTTCATTCAGGAGCAGAACCAGCTGTGACTACTCAGGTTACCCCCTGGGTTAGACAATGTTTATAAATGATGCCTTTACCAAAGAAAACCACATGAAGAATATGATTAAAGATGAAAAAAATAATAGTATTTCTACATCTGGTTATATAATGAACACATCACGACCAGATTTTGGCGAAAACTAGGTATCTAGCACTGAGCATAACACAAAGGAGTGTCTTAACCAAAACCCATGCCCCACATCATAAGATTTTGCCTCTTTAGTAGCAAAACATCAGAACACATTATGAAGAAGGAGGAAAATGGAAACTGGCATTTCTGCTTATTTGCAAGGATTGTATAAAACATCCATTACACCTTATACAGGGATCTGATAGTTTTGTTCCTGCTGTAAATTTTTCTCATAATGACAGTCAGATTGCTAGCAGTACCTGGGGAACTGAGAGCTCTGTGGAACATTGCTGTTTATTTCTGCAAAAAATAGCCTTTAGGAATTTCTGGTACTAAGGGACAATATTATTACTGATTATCAGCATTCCTCTTGGATCCAGAAAGAACGTGGGAAGCAACTGGGTAGCCGGAGCCCAGCACAGGGCAGATATAAAGAGATAAACACAGGATACATTTGAGGAACCAGCTATTGCATTCCTACAGGTCAAATTCTCAGTAAATTTAGAAGTAACAGTAGAAAAAAAAATCTACTAAAAACTACTCCAGATTTACACAGGTGGGACTGATTATATCTTCTACCAGTAACTGTGTATTTGACAGTTTATCTGACACTACCACCCACCAGCCGCTTGGCATGCTGTCAAAACAAACAGAGCAGTATACAACATAAGTTGTTCTGCCATTACAGCAAGCAAGGAAAATCTGCATTTCCTCATTATTCGGTCTTTCACTCAAGAGACCACAGCCAATGCGTAGGTAGCTCAAGTGATAAGGTTGTTGATCACACACTGTGGAGCAGTAGATGCCAACACATAGTGCTCTTCAAAAAGCCTTAATAGTGTATCATGTGTTTTATTTCAATATAAAGACTAATTAGTATTATTTTTACACCCCAGCTTCTCCTACAATTTGTGGCCCTTGGACTCCTCCATAAGTGCAATAGAAAACAGTGCTGTTTCCTGCATGCGGCTGGCAAATCTAAGCAGCTGTTTTGTTGACCCATGGGATCTCCTTGTTTCCAGCTAAGAACAAACATTTTTTTATGTGGAAATAAGAACTATCCATGTCAAGGAATGATAATCTTCAGTGTAAGTTTCAATTATTGCTGTGTTTCCCTTGTGCTTTGTGCTTGTAACACGATGTGCTGAAATTTCTTCCAAAAGATATTTGCATACAAGTTTTCTTGGACTTGCCTGCTTCTGGACACGCTTCTCCATATCTGATGCACCTCTGGTTTCCATTATGTAGACAAACATTCTTAATTCTCCATGCCCTCTTTTGATAAACTCAGCTTCCAGTGTCCAAAATTCATGTGTACGGTCAGGCTGGCATACAAATATACCCCAAACTTCCTGCTGAAAAAAGTTAGGGTATTTTGCTTACACTCTTTTTTTTGCCAAATTTTGAACTATTTAAGCTTGAATTTTCAGGGTGTGTTTTTCAGGCTGATTCTTTTTTGCCGGAAAATCTTGGTCAAAATTGGCTGGCTATTTCTAAACCCCCAGGAAACAAACATTCTTTGATTTTGAAAACTCACGGCTTTATTTTATTCCTATTTTGGAAGTTCTAGCAGCAACTTGAAATTTGGCAAGGAGGGCCTTTGAGTCAACATAGTGCGTTTTGTTATCCATGTAAAAATATGCCCCAATAAGGTCAGTTAGAAAGTTTTAAGGAATTACAGGTCACACATAGGCAGCAGCCATCTTCTAGATCTGACAAGCTGAAGTATCTGCAGTTTCTGTCAAAAACTTCCAAGCACTGAATGCTGTCCAGTCATTAATGAGCAGTACCCGAGGAATGACTGAGCACCCCAGACCTCCTGACAACCGATCTCGTACCTCAGAGCACCCATGCACGCTGCATCCTAGGGCTACGGCACCACAGTCTGAATTTCCCTGAATTTCCTCCCGGCCTTAGCTTGCGGAGCAGGTAATGGAGCTGGGATGGGGACAATGTGTCAGGAGAGGTATGGCAGTGACTTGCTGCATAAAAGGGACAACTTCCAGAAGCCGTCAATACAGTTGTTAGTCCACACAGTGGATGACAATCTCCTAGTCCTCAACTAGTGTAGCCCCTTAACCCAAGCAGCAGAGGACTCTCTGATGGGATGTCACGGTTATGATCCTGACGATTAATCAGACACGCATCCATGGCACATCATATGCTGTCAGCTTGCTGTGTTTAACAAATGAGGGAATTACATAGCCTAAACCAAAATGCACAAGCAAAAGGTCAAAATCAATTCAAACCAGAACACCTTCTTCAGTTCAGTAGAAAACCCTATAAATAGATAATGGGAGCAATATTCAAGGCATATAAATAAGAACTCCCTGGGGGTATAGGGAAAGTGTTTAACTTCAGGCATCAGTTTATTTAATATGCTTGAGTATAAAATCTTATAATTAATATTAACTGTATTACAGGGGACATTATCCATTAAGAATGATACAAACATGTGCCTGAGGCCTTTCCTGGCCATGATCCACATTTTTAACATGCACGCCCATGTGAAAAGAGGAATCTAGCCCAAGCTCTGCAGCTCCCTCTCTGTAGGGGTCCAAATGTACTTGCACTCTGGACAGTTTGAACATGATTCCACTGGGTACAGCACGAAAATCTCAATGGTAGAGGCCACCAGGGCTGACTTCTTCTTGCAAGAGCTTCCCCACTGTGAAGCACTCTTTGCAGAAGCTCTCTCCATCCCTAGATTGCAGCTTCCCACACAGGCAGAGTCGATTCTGTGTCCCTGTGAACGACCACGTACAGACGTGTGCATATGGAGAGACCAGGAGCACAGATGAGAGGAGTGTGTTAGGTTGTACAGAAATTGGCTCTCAAATCCATGCTTCACTTTGAGGAATAGATAAATCCAGAGGCGCCAGTCAGGATTTGAGCTTCATTTTGCAAATACTGCACAAATATTTTAAAAAGCCACAATCTCAGTGCTGGGAAGCTCACACTTAATATAACAAGCAGCTTGCTTATATCTGATATACATTTCATGTATTTCTAGTAAAGAACTAGTTTATCCCAAAGTTTCCCATCCTTTCTTGCAAGCATCTGGTAATGAGTATTTAAAATACTGTAGAAGGAGAGAAGACAGTAATCTTACCAGATGAGCCAACTGCAACTACATCTTCAGAGAAATAAGCAGCAGCAAGTCAAGACTGGAGTCAGAGAGATGTTGAGGGGAAACCCTGTCCATCCTGGAGCATGCCAAAACTTTAGATACAGATGACCTTTTTTAAGACCAGAAAGCAGCACTGTCTAACCTCTTACAGAACTGAGGTGTAGGTATATTGCTACAGAAATGGCAGCGACAGAGAAGCTGTGTGAAAAGCAAAACAAACCAGGAGCTGATACGAATTATCGTGCCCAGCTATGAATGGTATTGTATATTAAAGATGGATTAATTATGAAATAAAGCATTTATTGTTCATTTTTCTAAGGCTGCTTTCTTAAAATGATGCCTGTTCTAATTCATAGCAGGCAAACATCAATTTCTAGGCCACTGGCATGACATAAGGGTTACAACCGGCAAAAAAAAAGTTCCTGTACCCCAAGAGTGTTGTGACATATATTTGTCTTCCTAATGCCACTGACAAATTTTCAGGGACTGTAACGCCTTGAAATTTCCTGCTTGGCTCCATTTCAGACTCCACACCAGGCTTTAATCCAAGGCGTAAGTGTTCTGAAGTAACTTACTGA
Source organism: Pandion haliaetus (assembly GCA_013401275.1). Taxonomy (NCBI): domain Eukaryota; kingdom Metazoa; phylum Chordata; class Aves; order Accipitriformes; family Pandionidae; genus Pandion; species Pandion haliaetus. The sequence continues at coordinate 104,631 of VYZV01010869.1, forward strand.
TTCTTGCACTAGTGAGACAAGATACCACTTAAAATGCTCAAAGCATTTTCCAAAAAATGCTACAGGTTGGAAAGCTGGAGGAGCAAGGCTCCCTCAAGGGAAGAAGAGCTTCTCAGAGCCCTAAAAACCGTATTAAGATCACGTTGCCATCAGCTGCACAGAGTACGGGTGCTAATTCCCTAAGGGCACTTTGTGCATTACAGCAACCTTAAGGAGGAAGACCAAATGACTCGTGCTAGCAGGAAAATACCAGGCATCTGGTAAAACTAAAAAGCAAGCAAAACTAGGTCCAAACTCTTTCTTTCTGTTAGGCAATACTACAGATTATTTATATAATTACATTGCCACAAATAATTGTTGAAACAATTACTGGTTTTTTAGCAAATGAAATGAGGTAATTAAGTAAACAATTTGCTGTTTTGTGCATTAATTTGCTGTGGATTAAAGAAACGAAAGCCTCTGACTCCTCAATTCTAATAAAAACTGATTTTACCTATAGAAATAATGGTTGTAGTATCACTGAAGTCACTCAGTCACATAACTCACCTTTTCTGAATCACTAGAGAAGTAAAGACTCCCTGAAAACTGAAACCGGGCCAAAGCTGCTAACACAGTATTTATGTGATGGACACAACAAATACAGATTTTCTCCAACATGGCAACAATCTCATCTTAGATACCATCAGGTGCCATAAGAACAATTACTTCTGGTTTTTTAAGCGTGAGGATCAGGGGCCACAATGCACTCGCTAGTGTTAAAGTAGATCTGAAGAGTATTTTGGGAAGTATTTGCTAGGAAAGTGTGAAGAGTCCATCGCACGGGTGGAATTTGGCTGTCTGTAGTACAGCACTTCTCATAGTAACAAAACCCATCCTGTTTTTACAGATATCCGCAGATGTCTTTCTGCAGTATTTATCAAAAGAATACAATTGCCAGCACTGCAAGAGCGGACGGCTAAAAACCGTCTTTCTCGGGATGTGAAAATCCCAGCCTCTACCCCTGCATTCTCCTGCACCTGTGGACATGATAAAGTCAGTTTTCCCACGGACTCTCTTCTGACGAGCACGAAGTACAAATCAACGCAAGAAGAACCAAATACGTCCCAACATACCGACCTGGATAATTTTTCCCTTTTTTCCCCCCAAGTGTATCTAAAGCCCCTGGAGACCCGACACTCTCGTTAACCATCGCCCACGCCTTAAGCCCAGCCGTGGGGACGAGCCACCCCCGGACCCGAGCACCCGTGCCCCCCCGCCGCAGGACGGGCTCTGTCTGGGACCGCTCCGGGGCTGATGCCCTGGGAAAGGCCGGCGGATGCGCGGTGGCCGCGCAGCCCCCCCGGACCCACCTGAGATGCCGCCCCCGACCACGACCACGTCGTATTTCTCGGCCATGGCGCTGCTCTCCGTCCCGCCCGTTCTCTCCATCCCGCCCTCCGGCGGCGGCGGCGGCGGCGGCGGCGCGACGACGACGACGACGACGACGACGACCGAACTCTGCCGGGAGGGCAGACAGCACCGCGCCGTCCCGCCCGCCCCGGACCCGCCCCTGGGCGGTCCCCGCGCCGCCTCCACCAATGGACGCTGTCCAGGGGCGGGGTCTCGCCTAGCCACGCCTCCGGTGCTGGCCTCCGACGGGGCGGTGCGAGGTGCTGGCGGGGCGGGAGGGCGGCGGCGGCCGCTCGGCGAAATCCGCCGCCGAACGCTGGCTCGGAGTGGACGTTTTGCCTGGGTCCGGCTCGGTAGCGGCTCGGTTTCGCACCAGCCCGTCCCGGGTGCACCAGAAGGGCTGGAGGCAGGTAGGCGACAGCGTGCCTGTCGCAGCTCTAGCGGCGTGCACTCGCGAACCCCTTTTTCTTCGCGAAAATTGAGGAAGTATGCTAGCAGGGAGCGTGGGAGAGGAGGAGATCCATGGAGCTGGAGTGTCACGGGTTAGAGCGGTATACAAGCCTCACCTTGGTCCATGAGCCAGGGAATGAAGGGTTAACCTTTCCAAGAAAGTAGCTTCCCAAAGACAATGCCTGAAATAATAACTGGTTGCCAAAATACCAATTTTGTTTGTACTTAGCTACTATTACTGCTCTGAAATACATGATGGTTGTGAGCTTTTTGTGCATTTTACAGCTCGTAAAATTTTTATTGCCAAAGTGTAAATGTCAGCTCTGTGAAGCTAAGTTGAAAAAATAGACAGCCTGTCCATCCCTTTCCAAGTAATCACAGAAGACCTTTACAATTCACACAATTACAAAAGCCTAATGCTGCTTCATGTTAAATATTGATAGAAGTTTTGAGAGTTGCCCAATTCTGCAATCATATTCCATACCTGGGTATGACCAAAGAATTGAACGAGAGTCGGTGTCCTTGAAAATGCCTTGGCTTTCTTACAGTGCGAAAAATTAGGACTTTTGGTTTGTGCTAATTGTGCCAAATGAGTGAGACATGGACCTGTTGGAGTGGGTCCAGAGGAGGACCACAAAAATGATCAGAGGGCTGGAGCTCCTCCCCTATGGGCAAAGGCTGAGAGAGTTGGGGTTGTTCAGTCTGGAGAAGAGAAGGCTCTGGGGAGACCTTGTAGCAGCCTTCCACTACCTAAAGGGGGTTTATAAGAAAGATGGGGACAAACTTTTTAGCAGGGCCTGTTGCAATAGGACAAGGGATAATGGTTTTAAACTAAACGAGGGTAGATTTAGACTAAATGTAAGGAAGAAATGTTTTACAGTGGGGGTGGTGAAACACTGGCACAGGTTGCCCAGAGAGGTGGTAGACACCCCATCCCTGGAAACATTCAAGGTCAGGTTGGATGGGGCTCTGAGCAACCTGGTCTAGTTGAAGATGTCCCTGCTCATTGCAGGGGTTGGGACTAGATGACCTTTAAAGGTCCCTTCCAACCCAAACCATTCCATGATTCTATGACAGCAGTAACTAAATGCAGAAACATCTATGAAATCAGTAAGCAACAATACAAGAGACAGAATAATGGATCTTCTTCAAAAATAAAACCAGATGCTTTAAAAAGTAAAGTATATGTGCAGTGCTAATTGTGTTGTACTAGCTGCAGATACACAAGTGCCAGGTGCTGTAACAAATAAGAACAAGATCCCTACCGCTCTGAGAGATCGTCTACCGACACAGAAGCTCATTATCACTGAGATTGCTGCTGCTTGCATGCCAGAGTAAAGTGAGCAAAAAGGTGACAATCCAAGGCTGTGAGAGCAATATGTATTCTGAAACAGACAATGCAATGTACCAACAGCCATTTGTGCTTATTGGGGAAAAAGGCCTTTGCTTCTTGAGAGGGGTAAGGATACGCACTCCCACAGCTCTGCTGGCCCCAGTGAGCAGGTCACAGGGAATCTGGCAAAGATAAAGCTTCACCAAGCGGCACCTCCCTCGTAATCCAGAAGCCAAGTTTGGAGGAAAAATAACAAAAACATCCTCTGTGATAACGACAGGAAACTTGTGTGTATCTAGATAACTTGCTGATAGATAAGCTTGCCAAAAAATCTCCGGTACTGAAAGGAGCTGCAATAGGCTTGTTAAAGAGCAATGGAGACTGAAGTGGTTTTACCTGGAGCAGCTCTAACGGTGAGACATGACATCAAAGTGTGAATTGTACACATTGTGGTTGCCTCAACCCTTGGACTATAGACCAAAAAAATGTCTGAGGGGCTATCAAGGATTATCTCGGACAGTGGCAGCCTCCAGGGTAGCAATGGCTGTCAGAACCACGTAACTGCTAAGCCCTTAGCATCCATATGATACAAATAAGAGACCTCAGAATGATTCTACCTCAGCTCATATAGAAGTGCTGACACCTAGGATTTGGAAAAAAACCCCAAGCAGATGCTGAAGCCTTGCTTGAGAACAATGGGATGAACCCAATGGAAGATTATCAAGGAGATCCTGTGGACCTCTCAACTGGCTCCATCAGGGTTTGCTGAGGGCTTGCTGAAAATGCAAGAAGCAGGGAAGGAAGGAGGTGATGTGTCATATTAGAGTGATCCTCCTTTCCTAAATGTTATGACCATGCTTTCAAAGCAAAATTTGAAATGTGTTCAGAAATCAACAGAAAATAAAGAGACGGCAAACTTTACAGTAAAGGATCCAAGCAGGTAAAATTTTATTTGGAAACAAGTTAATTGTTGCTCAGAACAGAGAGTTGAATAATAAAGAAATGCTTACCAATGGGCCCTATTCCTTATGCACTATAAAAAGACAGGGAGCAATACTGAAGGGTGAACATAGGAAGCTACTGTTGCTGAAACCATTTCCTAGCAATCTGTTTAGTTGATTTATGTCTGCTTCAGTGAATGAGTTGTAGTAATAATTTGCTGACCTTGCAGAATATGTGTGATCATTAATGTGAAGGTACAGAAAGTCACAAGACTGGCATAAACTTTCGCATATACCAGGAAAAAAACACTGAAAGTTGCTGAGAAATGCAGTGGAGCATGGAGCAGCCAGAGCAACATTTTCACTTGAGATCACAGCTGTGTCACAACAATAAAAATTGTCAGGTAGCCCCAATGGGCAAAAATGCATCAATTTCTTGATCAAAGAACGTGAAGAAAAATATCCAAAGGTGTCATTACCAAGTTCTTTATTGTGCTACAGGTGTTTTGCTTTCAGTTTTGCCAACTACTGATGTGACGAAGATGAACTTCTCAGGTCATGTCATCAGTAGTCACAGTTACGTGTTATTTTATGTCTCATCAGTACCCCAAATGATGAGTAAAGTCAGTCATAATCATTGTGGAAGACACAGATGTTTTGCATTCCTTCCTGATTTCACTGTTACATATTTTGCCAATGCATCTGAAAACTGAAACACAAACATAGGGAAAGTCCCTGGCATGAAAATAATTTTTTTTTTCAAAATAAAAAACATTATCTATTGTACATTCATGTATACAGTATAATTTTTTGGTTCTTTATTTGCTTTATGAATGTCTTTTGACAGGTTAATAGAACCTAAGGGCTGTAAGACAAGAATGCATTATCAGTAGAAGATTGACCGTCATTATTAAGGTCATAATTACCACCACTTAGCCATCTCTAAAGTCACGTAATTCTTGTAGCTTAATAATATCAACAAAGCTTATTTGAAATATCCTAGAACATGCCATCTTAAGTGACAGCTGAAATTTTTGCCATTAGCTCATCATCTGTGTTGATTAACACTACTCTGCAGGCACAAAGATGAGCTTTCCAGAGTATAAGAGCCTTTTGCAAAGCTTGATTCACATAAATTTACATTCATACACATTTTAATTCTGGTAATTATATGGTTAGTAGTCTGGGTTACATCAAGCTGAAATATGAAAGACTGCAAAAAAATAACCCAAACTCTTCCAAATGTCAGACTCAGGAGTTCTGTTGGGAGTCCATTTGTTGGGCAAAAGTGTGCACAGTATGGAGTAACTTCAGCCCTCAGCTGTAGCTGATATTGTATTTTCTAAGGACAGTTTTCTATTTTGGAAAAGTATCTTAGATGACCTTATGCTAAATTTGGGGTCATCAATTAATTTACAATGCTAATGATTACAGAGTTGTTTGGTTTGGTTTGTTTTTTTTTCCCCAGGACTTTATCACTAATGGAAATGCTAAAAGACCATGTAGCACACAGAAACAGACAATGTTGTACACCATGAGTAGAAAAAAAAGGAAACGTTCCATAAAATGTTTCAGGCTTTAGAGCCCTTTCCTCTCAAATAAGCAAATTCCAAACAAACAACCCCAGATCAAAGTGTCTCCAAGGGTTTTATGAAAGAGGAAAGAGAGAAAACAGGTATTCCCAAACAGCAAGGAAGGGGTAGCCTGGCCTCCTGCCCAAAGCAGATCCAGGGCTTGTCCAGTTTGAATGCATTCAAGGATGGAGATTCCATAACCTCTGTGGGCTTCAGGGTCTGACCACCCTCGCAGTGGACCTTTTTTCCCTCGTATCGAGTTGGATTTCCCATGTCTCCAGGTTGCGCTGGTTGCCCCTGTCCTATTGCAGGGCACCCTGGGTGCTTTCTTCTTTTGGAACAAGTCTTTCTCACCCTCTTCTGCTGGAGGTATTTCAAGAAGTATTAAAAACATGAGACTATACAGTAGGTCTTGAGCATAAACCATCATGATCCCATGTCCTCAGTGAGTCCCCTAGGGGATGTTCATACAATGTCTCTGCCTCTTTCTGGTCCATTGAATCAGGAGTTATCTAGACCAACTGGAATGGTCCCAGAAGGGCATTTGTAAAGAGAATGTGCAACATGTTAGTAAGGATTGGTAAGAATCAAATTGGTAAGCTGTGAATGCTATTGTAGAGTATTAATGGACATTTTTATTGACTAGGATGTATATTCTTAGCTTTTCCAGTCCACTTTCTTACTTAGGTGTGTATTCAAAACTGTCAGAAAACAATCACCAGCCTGATATTGTAAAATAGTCTTCGCTCGTATGAAAAATGCATTTGTACACAAAGATGGCTGTGACATGTTTATTCATCAGTGTTCATTTTGACTGACGTGTTTTCAACAACTATAGCGACTTCATGCTTCCTGGCTAGCTCTATTTCAAGCACCGTGCTAAACTCTAATCAATGAATAAGCACCTTGAAGAAAATTATCATCGCTCATGGCTATTAAAATTGATTAGTTCATTTTACCTTATAACCACAACCAGGAATCTTCTGAAATGTAAACACAGGCAATAAAAATTCAGTGTTCGTGCTGTCCTTGACCCATGTTTCCCACTCCCTCAATTACCGAGTATCCAACAGACCTTCTGGTGTAGTGCCTGTCCTGAGTGCAAGATGGTGGCAGTGGGACATGGAGGGGCACGCAGGGAGTGGGGGGCTCTGAGCCAGCCCCCATCACTGGCAGAGTTTCTGCTCTTCAGTGACCGATTGGCACTACACCTACTTGTTCGCTTTCCATCCCCTGCACCACTCCAGAGACCTTGGTCCCCTCCACAGTGGTGGATGCAAAAGGCATCATTCATGTGACTGCACTGCATTTTGAGGACCTGGAAACTTTTGGTGGGGATGAGGAAAATAGGCAACTGCATGTAAGGCGTTTTCTTAAAGCCATGAGGAAGAGGTCAACTACTATGACTTCAACATCCCTAGGTAAGTCTACTCGAATCTATTTAACACATTCATCCAAATTTCAAAGTGCTCCTCTACACCTGGGAAGAGAAAACCAAAAGACAAGCTGAGACTTATTCACTGAAGGGGAATGCCCTCAGCTACACACAGTGAAGTTTTCTGTTCCCCCGGAGAAACCTGTTACATACTCACTGGATAAAGTCTCACTACCTCAGGCCACCAAAAGATATTTTGATTCTGCAGAAACATAGAATAAAATTTTAACTATTTTTAGCCACCAGAGATTTAGGTAAATGTTTCTTTCTGTGCTAGGCTACCATAAATAATTTCATTTTGTAAAATATTTCCAACTCTTTATTTCACTTTATAATACAACGTACTTAGACATCTGGAGTACAAAAATTCGGAAGATAGTTTGGGAAGGAAACTGAGTTACCTCATTAAACATTTTTAAAGTAACTTCCCTGCAGATTGTGCAGTCTGACAAAAATTGTTATTGAACTTTTAACAGCATCAAACTCTCTCCTTTGTATAAGTCTCAAAATTGTCAAATATTTTTAAATTAAGTAGATCCTGAAAATGTGAATATAATATTAATGAGCATTGGGCAGGCTTCATCAGTGGGTGAAATAAAGTGCAAATCTCCATGTACTAGAAGTCAGTTATGCCCAGGCTTTCACACAAAGAAGTGGTTTTTTGGTATGGCTGAGTGAGGAAAGTTTTCTTCCTGCTATTAAAAGACATGTACACAGTACTTCAGGAAGAGGTAGGTGAAGTGCAATAAGCCCATTTTTTCTCAGGACTTAGCCTTCTCCTGTACACAGCTTTTCTGAAAGAAAGTAACGCTTTTTAGATATCTTTATAATTTCATAGGTAGTTATGTTCCACTACAGTAGCACCAACAGTTTCCAGACAACCTCTTGATAAACATTTTCTGGGGGCTGTACTAGGCGATCACAAAAATTTACAACCCCTCTGTGTGTGCAGTTTTTTTACATAAGATGTGAAAGAAACACAGCTTCAGATATATGACTCATGCTAACAAAGCAAATAGAGGCAATTCAAGTTAAAGTTAGCATGTGTGACTAAAAAGATTATGCTGGTAACTCATTTTTAATCTCTTTAGCTCACTAGCCTTTGTCTTTAATTATGTGCATTAGTTTAACCACCAGTGTTAAAAAACATGAAGTCTTTCCCTTTCTCTCTAATTTATCTTCATGACTCATTTGCCTATAAAAGGAGTTTATTTTAATAACTGTGAGATAAAATATATTCGCCAACTGCAGTAATAAGGATTTCAAAAATATGTATATGTCTTTGTTTGTTTTCAAATAAAAGAAGCCTCGAAATGATTTCAACAAGCTTAAGTTAAATAAATCCTTCAGGATGCTTATTTCTACTAACACTTTCAGCTCCGATATAAGTGCCAATATAAAGTCAGTAGGTGGGAGAGACTGCAAGGAAGGTCTAGAAGAAGGGCTCCAAGTACTGCTCAAACCTCTGGAGCTCCTTCCTCCCATCTTCTTGGGGGAAGACCTTGCTAGGCAGCGCACGTGGTGCTTTCATTGCACAACAGAAGGAGCAAGCTGGAGGCAAAGTGGCCATGCAAGCAGTTCAGAGCACGGGGTCACATTCGAAAGGAGCTGCCTGAATAGCTACCAGCAGGAGATGTCTGCAAGAGTTTTGACCAAAAGGCATGCAAAGATCCCAAGTAGGCGCGTAGGTGACAGCAAGGAGCAGCGGTGGCAGAGCAGCCTTTGGCTCTGGAAATGGGGAGAAAATTCTGAGTTTTCCCTCCTGGACACAGCCCCTCAGCAGGCGTGTGTTTAACATTCAACCTGTACATTTCGGGTCTCTGACTCTGTGTACCAGACTTACACTACTATATTTCTGAGGGCGTAATTAAATTGACTTAATTCCATTCTTAGTTTAGCAGCTCCTGCTGATTTGCCCAGGCTTGCTTTTCAGGCTTTAGATACTATGTGGGTGCAAGTGCCTTTTGAACTTTGGAGGGGAGAGCGTTGATATTGCACAACGTATGCTCCAGTTGGTGGATAGGACTTTATGTGAAGACCTGAACTTTGCTCATGTTCTTTAAAGCACAGGAAACAGGTTTATACTGTGCAGTGTCACTGCTGCTGTCAAGATTTCTATGTGCCCTTTATCACCATCACACTATCAGATAATTTTTCTGCGCTGGGTTTTACAATGCACTTTCAGTGATATTAACAAAATGTTCCTTTGATTACCAGCTCCATAAAAAAGTGGTTTGTATATAGCTCATAGGTTGCTGGAATCATTTGAGATTAGATCAAAGCTTGTGTAAGAGGTAACAACATATCTGAGCATGGTAATATGTTCAGAGAACAAGTATTGGTTATAGATTACAAACCCTGGCTGCAGTTTGACCAGGATTTTAGAAGTAGAGCTGCCATTGTAGGAATATGGGGAGATCAGTGGAGATCATTAGTGGAGACAGTTAAATACCAAAGAAGTACAATAAGGTTTGATCTGAGTGTAAGTAAAAGCCTGGTGGAAATGCCAGCCGGAATAAAGAATCCAGTTAGAGCCATTGAACTCCAGCCTTTGATACAACAACAAAAAAATCAAAAAGCTTAGCTAAAAGTAGGTCAGAGAAGTTTGGCATGCCCTCTCACTGTCTATCAGGTAAAACAGCGTTGGAAACCTATAGAAAGCATCCAAAAGGAAATAAAGGCTGTTCTTGTCTGCAAATTATGTACGGGATGCAGTCAGCTGAAGCCATGTGGACAGCTTCATCGTGCTTCTAGATTAATGACTACTTCACTGAATACCTAAAACCCCCAGCACCCCTCCCGAGAAGCAAATTTACTGCATAGGTTTAGGAGATGAACAACCCTTTCTGCCAACCCTCCTCTCCCTGTGCATTGACCCCCGCACTTTGCAACTGGACCCAGCCCGAAGTACTGCCAGGTAGAAATCAGTCACACAGACACATTTCCCCATCTCTGTCAGGTAGATGAACTGAGAAGGACAGAAAAGCTCATTTCCAAGGTGCCATTTCTTCTTTTCTTGAAAGTCCTTGACTGGAAGTAACCCTTTAGATTCAGCTTTCTTTCTAGTGTGACCCAAGGAATCACATTGTTGTATTGAGTCAATAACGTTAATTGCCTGTTTTCCTTTTTGCAAACCCAAATAGAGCATCTGAGATCCGAACATCATGCTCGTTCCTAAGACTTACTTAGAGTGAAGTGCATCCTTTTTCCTTACACAATTACTCAAACTTAGATAATAAATTATTAGAAATTAGCCAAAGCAATGAATTAGCATATTTTGTTATTATGAACTGGGAATAAATTGGTTAAAGTAAAATCACAAGAATTGTTAGTAATTTTTATTGATCTGTGGCATAACTATATTATCTCAGCAGTATTTATGACAGTCACTATTGCTTTTCTGGTGATATCAAAACATGCTCTGGAATACTATTAATTACTTCTGCTTCATGCAACTTAGTAACATATTAAACTTTTTGACTGCTTCAGAGAAAAAATGTCTTAATCTGACTCTAGATTAAAAAAACCCAAAACTGAAATTAATCTATGCTCAAGGTAAGTCTGGCAATGTGCTTCCAGTTAAAGAAAAAAAAAACCTGGCTGTACCCTGTGATGATATCCACCGACACCACCTTACACAGTTTCTCAGAGCTCTGTTTAGCAGTAGTCACTGCCAACTTCAAAAAGATAGTCCCAGAAAGCAAATAGAAGTGCCTGGTTATGCGTACCTTCTTCATTCTTCTGCATTCAACTGTACAGAGCAAGCACTGTGAGTCTGCAGGGCCTCACTGCATTGTATATGATACAGGCAGAGCAAAGCAATCACAGTTCAATATGTAGTGTCAGGGCAACAGAGAGGAAGGACAGAAAAACTGTTCTCAAATGTGAGCTGCTTGCTGCTTGCCTCAGTGGCGCCGGTTTACCTAGAGCCAAAATGCCAAGCACAGATGTAAGTATAATTTACAGCAGCAGGAGGTAGCTGTATTTATATTCTGCTTACTCCCATGGCACACACTACAGGTACAGTGCAGCACTTTTAGTGCCAGCACAGGTGCCTGGTCAGGGTGGCAAAGTCCTTGCTGTCACCGTATGACCAGACCATGAAGCTGCGCATCCATCCATAGAGTTGGAAATGAGGAGTGCAGCAGCAGGCAGCTTTGCAGGTACCGTAGGGTCCCAAGTCATTAGAAAAATGCATTGCCTGTTTTCTCTTTTCTTAACGAGTGATTTAAGAGAGGGCAGTTGGTGCAATTTTCTAAATATGTTGGGATTTTTCTTAAGGAACCATAAAAGTGGTTTTCACTCTTGTGAGCAGTGTTATGAGATACAGGCATCATTGTGAGTTCAATCTTCATCTTACAGCTGTGAAAAGAGGACTGAGGGAGAACCACACAAGGGGAGTGTACGTTTACTTTTTTTTCACAGAGGGAGAGAAAAAGTCATCTGATGCTAGTCTGGACAGGCATGGGCATGGCTCCATCAGCAGTTGCCACCAGGGTTACTTCTCATGGTGAAACCCTCTGCCCACCAGCCTGGGTAGCCAGTGCCGGGGAGGCAGCAGGGACAGGGGGCTGCACCATCAGTCCAGGGTGACACGGTACCTACACCAGGGTTTGGAAGCGGAGGTATCTGGCCGGGAGGAGTGATTCACAGCACTTTTGCTTGTGCATTTGCAATGCATTAAAAAGGCACTGGAAGAAAGACAGTGCCTCCAAAGACTGATTTCTACCCCTTCTGAGGAAGCTCGTCACTCCTCCACAGGCTGCAGAGTCTGATGACAGCGCAGGCTGAAGGGCCCAGCCGAGCCAGAAGGTGCAAGCACCATTAGCAAGCAGTGTGACTATGGATCTCACTTCACATTTTTCTATACCCTAATTTCCCTTTCTGGACTTTTTCTCTTGTCCTCATGACAGAGCCACCTGAGACCAGTTCCTGCGGCTTTGCCAGCCTCTAGTAATTTGGGGTGCACACAGTGGAACCGCTTGCCTTACCTAATAAAATGCCTCAGCTTGAAGACTATTTCTGTGTACCAACTGTACAATGCTTAAGTAAGCATATATCTTATTTGGTGCTCTTTGGATTTTGCCTTCTGGCAGGTTTTAGTTTTACTGTCCTGAATGTCATAGAGCTATTAAAAGGAGCCTACAGCAATAAACAATTTGGTGTGTTTGATCTGTAGTGTGAAAGTACACTTTCTGAACTGTGGGGAACCTCCTGTATGTGAGGTTTTATATTTGCCTGAACTTTTTACCTGCGAGACATTTTGTGTTTGCAGGTGTTGAAGGTTACACAGTGGTGAATCACTGAGTCTTTTGAAAGGAGAATTTTACCTCCTCTGCAATTTGACTTGCTTTTAAATATATTTCTAAGGACATAATACCCAGTTATAATTTTTTTCCTGAGGAAACATTTATGTGATTAGAGAATGACTATCAACAGGAGATTCCGGGAAAGAAAAGGAATAAACAAAATTACAATAAAGTATTAGGTCTATAGTTCCCATGTATTTATGGGCTAGGACATGGGTATTAGGGTGAGCCACTCCCAGAACACTTTGTTATATGTTTTTCTGTGCCTATTTGAACCACAACCTTGTGAAAGAGGTATGCTTGTTTTCATTTCAACAGCTACCCTTTTCTAGTTCATGCTTGCCATCTCCTCAGACTCTTTGTTTGTCTGAGGTATGCTGATCACATTCAGATCCCTTGGTGACTAATCTGATTGGAAATAATCCCATTTATTAAATATTCTGCTATCAGGACTATGCTAGATCTTTTTATCTTATTTTCCACAGAAGAAAAATGCCATGTAATTCAGATACTTACAGAGTAAAACATATTGATTATCTGTATGTGGGTTGTTTTTTTTCTATATCGTTCAGTCCTATGCAATAAAGTAGAAAATCCTTCTTGATACAAAAGCTTTGGTTATCCTGCCTGCTGCAGTTAGCGGTCAGTGCGCAGGTAGAGCTGACAGGTTAATACTCTCCAAGAACAAATGGCCATTTGAGTGGAGCAGCCCCAACCTGGTTATTTGGGAAACACATCGCAGTGACCATCCACAGCCAGGGAACAGGAGGAGCCATTCTGGCCATCCAGGATGGCTACACAGGGAGACTCAAGCAGAGGAGTAACTTCCAGGTGCAAGGATTGATGCAGCCTTCCTTGTTGCTTTGTCCCCTATCCATCGTCCTGGGCAGGGTATGGCGTTTCTGGTCCTCCTGGCTGCACGGCTGGGCAGCAGAACTGCTTGCTTCCAGTCAACTGGCTGCAGACTTGGGCCCATTCAGTGGCAGACCTCGCAGAACTGCCATGGCATGGGGGTGACAATCTGGTTGCCCATGTGTCTAGCACCCTGGAGTGGCTGTGTCCCCTGCCAGAGCCACGTTAACCCCCACAGGGAGGTCCCAGGCCTTCAGCCCATGCTTAGCGTGGGGCTTTCCCTCTGAATGGGAAAAAAGCCACAGTCTAGTAGCCAAGGGCAAGCAAAACAGGTTGCAGGCAAGGCTGACAGAGCCATTGCCGACTAACAGACCAGCTGCTGACCTGCAGGGTGTGCTGGCTGCTGGGCTCCTCCTCCCCAAGCCTGGAGAAGAAGTTGCATCTCCTGCTTTCATGTCTTCTGCTTAAGCACCCAGGTGGACTAAACAGTTTCAAGCCTCCTGTATGTGAAAAGACACTACTAATTTATTTCCAGGACACCCATAACCAAAAATATCCCTTATTGTCAGGCTAAATAAGGAAAGAGTGACTCTGAGTACAATTAATCTCTCCTGATTTTGTCTAACAAGAAGATATTTAGGTTGTTTGTACAGTTCAGAGAGAAAGGGGTGTATTTCACAATTTATCCTGCTTAAATTGTATTTACAGGTAAATGTGTGACATTGGTAGGCAATATAAATATGTTCTTGCAAAGAAAATAAAGATCCTTCAGAAAAAGAAAAACTTTCCTTCCAGATTCAGCTAGAACTGGAAAGAAAATGACATGGGCCAGATGAGTCCCTGCACAGGACATAGGGATGCTGCCTCCAGGTTCACTGTCACTTTGGGCATGTAGAATGATGAGATGCATGAGCTCAAGAGACGGGATCAGGGCTCCTGCTTATATTTTTGCGCACTTCAGTGCTTCTTTGGCATGGCTGAGACTGTAAAGGGAAGTGCTGAGATCCCAAGAGAAATATTTCCTGTTCTATCATCCCCAAGGCAGATGTGCTGACTTTATTCTGCTCCCTCTGGGAAATTTCTTATTGAGCCCATCACCAAGTTTGTCTAAATAAAAAAAGACAGACTGGCTTTTAGTTTGAGATATGTGGACAGCTCAGGCAACTATCCAGCTTTCATACTTCTAGTTTTACCTGCATTTTGATAGTTGCCAGCCATCAACCTGCTAATACTGCAGCACAAAATCTGTCAGACAAGAGTATGTCTAGCAAACACTTGGTAGTGATGACTAGACTGTAGCCAAAATCTCATTCTTGTTCCCAGATCCTTGTAACAGAGTGTCGTGGTTTAACCCCAGCCAGCAACTAAGCACCACGCAGCCGCTCACTCACTTCCCCCCACACCCAGTGGGATGGGGGAGAAAATCGGGAAAAGAACTAAAACTCGTGGGTTGAGATAAGAACAGTTTAATAGAACAGAAAAGAAGAAACTAATAATGATAATAATAACGCTGATGAAATGACAACAGTAATAATAAAAGGATTGGAATATACAAGTGATGCACAACGCAATTGCTCACCACCTGCTGAGTGATGCACCCCTTAGTCCCCGAGCGGCGATGCCCCCCCCAGTTCCTCAAACGTCATATGGTATGGAATACTCCGTTGGCCACTTTGGGTCAGCTGCCCTGACTGTGTTCCCTCCCAGCCTCTTGTGCCCCTGCAGCTTTCTTGCTGGCTGGGCATCAGAGACTGAAAAATCCTTGACTTTAGACTAAACATTACTTAGCAACAACTGAAAACATCAGTGAGTTATCAACATTCTTCTCATACCTACCTCAAAAACATAGCGCTATGCCAGCTACTAGGAAGACAATTAACTCTATCCCAGCTGAAACCAGGACACAGAGGAATCGTGTGCATATAAATTTTTTTATTCATGCATACATGTGTACACACATAAGCACGCAAAATCCTTAAGGTTCAAGCATACATTAGCCTCTGCTCAGCACTACTCTGAAGGAATTTAGAATAAATAAAGTCCATGTGCTAAGATTACTTCCACAGTCCATTACACCAGAAGCTGACAAAGCCTTTAAAAATGAAAATGCTAATTCAGAAAAGGAAAAGCCTATTATAAATAAACCAATGCATTAACAAAGAGAATATTTAGGTAGTTGAAAAATGTGTTTTCTGGCTATCTAGCAGAAATCCATTCCAGAAGGCAGCAGGTATTTTCAGGCACCTGTAAAAGAAAAAAAAGGAGTGAGGATGCTTTTCTCTTCTCTAGGATTGCTGCTGTGGTGGGGTGAATGTAGAAAACATCAAAATATTGGAGTACCTGTTAAACATTTTATTAACTGATAATTTCATTTCCTAAAAGTAATTGATTTCTGAATTTTTGTTAGCAGCTGCTGAACTTTTTTTAGTAGAGAAAATGTAGTAGTTAGCTGAGTCAGCATTCACTTTTCCCTCCAGAGGCTTAGCAGCTCCAAGAAATGGGTTTGGTCCCACTGTGTGCTGGGGAGGAGGAAGTGGGTGACCTTCAGAGAGACCTCAGAAAGACTCTGCATCCTCTCATACCTCTTTCTTGTCATACTATGGAAGTATTTTTGGGAACATTTTTGAAGCCCAACAGCCCGTGGATGTGATGTTCTCCCTGCCCAACTATTCCAGCCCATCTGACAATTTGTAAGCTTTGAGAAATGAGCTCTCTGTGACTAAGCAGTCCCCCTCCCATTACCCATGAAGGCAAGGCTGAAGCCGTCTGTTGATGTAGAAAGCCTGATGACGAGAGATGTAGGCAGGTGACAGAAGGGAACCACATGGGCAGTGGTTGCCCCCAAATCATGGGGTACACATGGTCTTATTCTCACAAAGTTTCCAGGGTTGTGGGTAGCATATGTCCAAGCATCATCAGGCAGGCCCTGCTGAATCAAAAAAATAGGCTTAAAACTGTTGAGAATTAGAAAAAAAGAAAAACTCAGGAAGAAAAGAGGTATTTCTACTGTTTCTTTTGCATTGTTAGCTTATACCACAGTTATAGCTGCAACAGTCCAAGATTTTCATATAAACATAAGAATCTGGAATCCAAAGCTTTAAAGACTAAATCTCATAACCACAAGATTTTTGGTGGAGTCAGAAGAATTGGCAGTATTTGTTTTACATCTCAGTTGTATGGAGAATCCAACTGTTGTAGTAACTTTGAGAAAACACCCAAAGTTTTGGCATGGCTCTTAGAAGAGAAATCCTGAGCTTTCAAGGGTTGTTTTCTTTATTCCTGTTTCTCTACAGTCAGGCCCGAGGCAGCTTCTACGAAAATACAGCATTTCCAGTAGTGCAATTATGATTTCTGACCAAGCATAATGATTTTTATAAAAACGTATAGCACCCTCAGGAGCAAGCTTCTGGAGACAAGATGTTTTATGACAATTAGAAACACAGATCTCTTTCCACACTTATCTACAGTGCTTATACTAATATTCAGCTTAATAAATGCTTTCCTTTCTTTCCAGACCAAAACACAGGCTGGACAACATATGAAATATTTATACAATATTTGCAAATACATTATGCAAAATCCACTTAATGCATGGTGTTGGCACTATAAGACAGGCAGTGTAAAGCAGGCATTGCTTTCCAGGCAGGGACGGACACAGCTGGCACAACAAATGGCAGGTTATCTCCCAGGGACCGCAGCAAGAGCAGGCTCCCAGGCCACCCGGACACTGAATATGTTGCTGTGTTCACTTATCTCCTTGTCCCTTATCTACTCCTCATACCGTGCTGGCGGACAGAAGCCTGCCTGTCCCGGGTTCCACACTCCTCTCCCAGAGCACTGTGATGGAGGCCAAGACATGACGTGTTCCTGGGCAGAGGCCATGGGGACACGATAGAGGACATGCTCGCCTACACTGATATTACCCCCTGAATTGCTGTCACCATGGGTTGGACCCCACTCTGCCATGGGACTCCCCTTCCCAAGCCTCATGAGCTCTGCATAGACCCGCGGAGGAAAGTCCCACAGCCACCAGGGTCCCTTCCTCAGGATGCTCCAGCCTTCAGGACAGGGGCGGTGGCCCAGGCATAGGAGAAGTGCTGCTGAGGAAAATGAACCAGAGGTGGAGTTTCACATCTGATTCTGTTTAAATTCATCGAACGCTAAGAGCCATGGAAGTGGAACAAAATTTATGAGACCACTGATCTCACTGGCAACAGAGCACATCGCTGGTCTTTTGCATAACGTGTTAATTGCAATAATGATGTTCATCTCCTTTGCTTCAGTGGCATTTAACTGAGACATTCTGAATAAATGGCAAGGAGCAGGAATGTGACAGACTTCTTATTCTTAAACATACTGGAAAGGGTTGTCTTTACAAAGATTTAGGCAGCATCATGACGTTTCCCAAGTGAGTTTATAACCTCAGTTGCATCTGAAGAGAGAAAGACAACAGGGTATGTGCTTGTGTGACAGCCACCATCGCAGCTGAGACACCAGTGGCTTATACGTAGATATTCAGAGATAAGACCATGAGCTGGCTAAGCTTAACCTAAAGAATTAACATCAGGGGCTATAGATGCTCCTTGTAACAGACCTTGAATAGTGAATTACATATATCTCACAGGCTGAGAAAAATAACATTCCTGTGGTCCAATATAGCTGGCTTGAATCTGTTCTCCTGTTTCCACAGCATGAATAAAAATCTCAGTGGTAAACTCTAGGCACTAATTAACAGTAAGGAAGATATCTAAGCCAAAACAGTGACAGTAAGTAAAGAGTTACACAGTCATAGGCTGTCACTCCATTGCCTCTTTCTCTCCAGCTCCTGGTACCTGACTCCCACAATTGGGGACAGAGTTTTTAGCAGGGCCTGTAGCGATAGTACAAGGGATAATGGTTTTAAACTAAACGAGGGTAGATTTGGACTAAATATAAGGAAGAAATGTTTTACAGTGGGGGTGGTGAAACACTGGAACAAATTGCCCAGAGAGGTGGTAGACACCCCATCCCTGGAAACATCCAAGGTCAGGTTGGACAGGACTCTGAGCAACCTGGTCTAGTTGAAGATGTCCCTGCTCATTGCAGGGGTTGGGACTAGATGACCTTTAAAGGTCCTTTTCAAACCAAACTATTCTATGATTTTTTGACTCTATGATCAGCCTGGACTGAGCAACTTGCCAACTTGGAGAGTAATCAGTCACGTCCTGGGATTGCCCCGTTTGCTCAGTGGTAGACACGCAAAGTAGATGCCAGCTCTGTTAACTCTGGATACCTCTGGAGATGTAAAAGATACCCCCTATTTTTCTAAGTCAGGTGAGTTCTTTTTAAAAGCAGTAAAGTGAAAAGCAAATACACACTCTGGGAAAGCAAAGGATCAAGTTTTTTGGTTGCAACTTAATTTGGTTGAGTATTTCACTCTCTTGGAGAGGGTTCTGAGCTACGAAATGGAAAGCCAGCATTTTAGATGATTTTCCCAGCCTTGGAGCTTCTCTGACCCTGCCTTCCCATTTACCAGCGGTTCCTTCTAGCTTAATTAGCCTGTCTGCCATTTGTAATGGACTTACACCCCTTCAGCAGGGGTAAGCACTGTACCTACACCTCAGCAGTCTCCCCTTCCTGCCCTGCCACTTGCTCTTCCCAGAGACACCTGCAACATGCTCACAGTGACTCCTCTGGATATCGCCCATTCCCTCTTCCCCTCCCCTCCTTATGCACCTTTTGTCAGACCGATTTGGGGGCTTTTTCTGATTGGGGTTTTTTTTGGTAGTGTGTGCCTTCACAAACTGGATCAGGGATGGATTAGACTGTCCCCACTCCTGCTGAGTAGACTCCTTTAATGGCCTTAAGGATGCAATTTGTTGAGGGGTGAGTGAACTGAGAGCAGGGAGGGCACTGTCCCAAATGGGAGGGCAGCCCATGGGATGCCCTGGGTGCTCTGCCTTCAAAACATGCGGGAAAGCCTCTCCAAGAAAAGCAGCTGAACTGGGTTTTGGGGAGCCACCTCCTGCAGTACCCAGCTGCTGAGCAAGCTGCTGCCAGACCTCATGCTACCTCTGATGGGCTGGCTGGAAAAGCCAACGCATTTGCTTTCCCGATGGGTCACTCCTCAGCTGTGAAAGACATGCGCTGGCATAGGAGCACACAGCACCTTGGCTGATGGATAAGGAACAGGGCTTTATAATGAGGCTTTTAAAAAGCCTGCCACAGTCTGCTGCTGCAATACCCTTTGCTACCCAACATCTTGTATTTCAAGATTTCAGGAGATAAAGTGTGATTCTCTGAAAGCTTCAGAAATAATTCAGTAAAGGCATCGGCATCTTCCTTCACACAAAGTGAAACTCCAGAGCTGTACTGGATCTTTAACAACACTCCTGCTCTTTAAACTCAAATTAAGACTTTAGACTTTAACAGACATGATATGATGTTTTTTTCTTTGCTTCTTTTTTTTCCCCAGTTATACTGTTAACAAGCTCCCTTCCCAGCTGAGCTCTTGCACAGGACCAAATCAGATAAACCATAATGAAACACAAAATGTGATAATCTCTTTCAAAAGGTGTCATAGCTTCTGACACCTCAAGAACTTTGGAAGCATTTGTGGCTTTTGAAAGACTCAATGATCTTTTCTCTTTTGGACAGTCTCTGGGAACCTGTGTTTTCAAGGGTCCTACTGGACAGCCCTCTACAGAGACAGCAAAAGCCACTCTGGTGGCATTTCTTAGTCCTGCATCCCACCTAGACCATGGCCTGCAGCACTCTGAAGCAGAATATTCTCTCAAAGGTTGGATCTGACCAGCCTCCAATGTCATTGACTAAGTGCCGCTCTATCTTAATTGAATAGCTAATTCCTGTAGATAAAAAAAAAAAGTTGTTTCTGAATTGGGCATTATTTTACCACTTTGATGTACTCTAAAAAAAACCCAAAACCGTGCAGTGTGTTTAATATTGATAGAGATTGTCTGGGGATATTTTAGGCTGATGCCATGAGATTTGTACACTCCTCCTAATTGATACTCCAGGACTGTGAATGCTGCAGTCAAGAAGCAATTAGGTGGGTTCAGCTGGAGCTGGGCTCTGGCCCTGAGCCACACCACTCCCACATGCTGGGAGAAACACGTGGGTCTGGACAGGGGGACCAAGCATGGCCAAGGTCCGGCTGCTGCAATGGTGCAGAGCCCAGGACAGGTTACGAGAAATGAGTAGAGGGAAACAAGGGGAAGGATTCCCCTGAAAAAAGGGTTGTGGGCAGGCACTGGAAGCTGCCTGATCATTTCTGCCTGTTTAGCTTCCAGTGCTGAGGGAAATTAGAGGCTCCCCCAGGGAGGGAACAAAGAACTACTTTTCACCCCCAGATTTCTGTATTTCATGCATGGTCTAATCAATATTGTCTAATCTCATGTTTTAAGGTTCTTTGTTACGTTTCTTTTGTGTGAAGAGCTCTGTTTGGGACTTTCAGGTGTAAGCATTAAAAATGGGCATTTTTCTAACATATACTTCGTGGTCTGACCTGCATACTGCTGCAGAGTGGCTAGCTAAGTATGCTAAGCTATGCTAAACCAAGCTGCTAGCTAACTGAGAATAAGTATGCTGTGAAACAGAATTCAGTTCTGCATTTCCAACAGAGAAAGTTGTTCATGCAAGAGGACCACAAGATGCATAGAGCTTGATTAAAGAAAAGGAGTCTGCTGGGAAAGAGCTTAGAAAAAACACTAGCACATTAGCTGGTACACATATCTCAAATGCTTCAGCACTGTTGAAACAGTTTGGCAAACAGTTGCCCTCATAGCTGTTGAACTTAAGAAAAACCTGAGTCCCCTCATCTTCTTAGCTTTGGCACTGGGCATGAAAATTGGGCTGTGCTGACCTGTGAGCCTGTGGAGATACCTCTGCTGAAGATCAAAGCACAGCTGGGCATCTGCACTGAGTCCCCACACAGTAAACCTCAAGATGTCTGTGGGGTTACTTACTAGCTCTTGAGAGCCCATGGTAAAGAACAGGACAAGGAAAGACATGCCCAGGATGACCTGGATTAGATGTAGTCCTCATCAATGAGTAAAGCGATGGTTGCGTAGCAATGCTCTCATTAACGCAGGATCAGGTTCTTGTGCATGCCCTCTCCTCCTCAGATCTTCAGGTGTGTGCTCACACATAGGCCAGTCCCCAGCTGTGCTGTCAGAGCTACACCCTGAGATGACTTGTTTGTCAGGCTGCACAGAAAGTTGACTAATCGCTGTAGCAAAGAATGTGTGATGTACCACATGCTGTATGCTAATTGTTGCTAATGAATTGCTGAACTAAAAAGGCTTAAACTCCATGATTTGGATCAATGTCCACTATTAATTCATCAGTGGACACCACCGATAATTTTAAGCTTCATTAGGCACAAAATTACACTGCTAACCCCTATTTCTCATGCGTGACTTGGATTACCAAGAAAAGACAGCAATGTAGAAAAAGACAAAACCTCTGACTGACTTTGCCCAAAGCCCAAATGTCTGTGTGGTAAATGAATGCAGAGATCAATAAAATATTCCACTTCTGATAATAGCTTTCACTTTGGTGCATCTTATTTAAGTCTACTTGACAGGGCTGTCTGGATGGAATGGATACCAAAAAGAGTCTGAAAAACATCTGAGATGAGGAACCCACACTGTCCCTTCTCAAATACTGATAAGAAGAAAGCTGTATGGGCTTTTAGAGGGACAAAGAGTTAGTGGGAAAAAAATTAAGTACCCATCTGAGGAGACCACTGGACCAGATCTAGGTGGCATTGCCTGGGCCTGGCTGTAGAGAAGTGATGCTCACTGGTACCAGCTGAGAACATGGCCCTAAACCTGCAAGCTCCTGACAGAGCAAGAATGTGACTAACTTCCATTGCAGTCTGCTCGCAGGCTTGGAAACTATGCCTCTGAAGAATTCATTTTAGGATTACATCCTTACAAAGAAGAGCCAAGTTTATCACCCAGGCTTTGGTTTCTTTCAGACTGATAAATATGCTATGGGCTTTCCATTGGTTTATGGTTTTGTTCTTCCCATTTAGAACAAATGCTCTGTTTCAGTGGTGTATGTCTCATGTGGATGATTCCAGTCAGAGACTGTAGCCAAGCTGGGGCTCAAAATACCAGCAAAAGTACTAACAATCAAGATTCTTTGTTTAATCAGGTGAAATGTAATGACCAGAAACCCTAAGAAAAATTACATTAGCATCAATAAGTGTAGAGGTGCTTTGTGTTGGCCAGATGAATACCACTATGTTTATTGCAGGTGGTTAGCTCCTCTAAGGACATGGACTGAAGGTTAGTCAGTCTTTTTGATGATTGGCCCCTATTGGAAGGAGTTGCGAGGGGAGAAATTAAGACAGGTCAGAGTTTAAAGGGTGACAGGAGTTCTAGAGATGTGGCTAGCTTATGTAAAATTTGTTTGGCATTACTTTCTGAATTTTTTATGTTGGAATTAATAAGCTGGACAGACAGAAAGGCTCGGTCTTCCTTAAACCAGCAGCAGACTACATCTGGCGGGTACATTGGTAGAAATAGAGGAAAAATAAGCTGGGTCAAGAGAAGTCATGGTCTGACAGGGTTGCTAGTGGAGTCCTTTTCTAAAATAAGAAGGAATAGGGTGAGATATTTTATCTGTGTTAGTAGAAGACATGCTAAGCAGTTAAAACAAAATCAGAGCCATACCTCTCCAGAGCCATATGGTGTGCTGGCAAAGAGGCCTAAAGTGATCTGTAAAGTAAATGGCTGGCCTTGGAGAGGTTCATCAGGAAGGCGTGATGTGATGAAGCTGATAAGCTGACTTGAGGCCTTCTTTTGGCTTTTGCCAATGATTGGCCAAATGATTGTTTTGGTATTTTAATTTTTACAACCTCTGCAGAGGCCTGGTGTGTGCTATTAATGTCCCCTGTGTTGGGGAGGGTAGGAGCTCACACCTCTGTTACAAGGGTCAGCAACTCATTGCTGCCTTCTGTGATTTTGCTATGGGTGTCACACAGGTCCAAGGCAGTACCTGCCCAGAGTTGTCCAGAAAAACTTGCTCAAAGTAAATTATTTAGCGAATCTTGGAGATAACAGCTTGTTGGTAAGTATCTCTTACTGAGATCTTCATCTGGATAAAGGAATGAAATTTCCTTCAATACATCGGAAGCTCAGCACGCAAATGTGTCTTTACTATGGACCAGGCAATACCATGATCCCCCTTGCTTGCTTTAACCTTGGATTTGAAGCTCTGCAGGGCTTCTGTGGCTGGTGGCTCTGAGGGCTTCCAGGCACTGGAGCAGCTGGAACAACAGGCACAGATCAGAGGACTGGATGATCTGAAAAGTCCACTTCTAAGCTGGTGAGGCATGTTGAGCCTTTTGTTGGACCATACTGTGTCCACAGAAACAGAATAACTTAAAATTAGATGTCTTTTTAATACCAAATTTCATTATTTCAGAGGGATGTTTAGTAATTTATGTTTAGTATTGTTAACAATATGGAAAAATAAACCACCTGTGCAGTATGCACACAAATACCTAAACAGAGCCATGATGATCAGATTTTAAAAAAAGGGATTCAGATCTGCCAAGTCTTTCATCCCTTTGTCATATTATCTTTCTCATGGCGACCTCCCAAGTCTCCCTTTTTCTCCTGCTATTTTGTGTTTTCACTTAAAGTGCAGCTCATGGCACTGAGTGTATAAAAGAAGATGGGGAAACCAGCCATGTGCTTCACTCTTTGTAGATACAAATTGTGGCAACAGGCCATTTTTAAGGTGAGGTGATAGTTACGAGCCTACATTAAATGTGAGTAAATGAACTTTTACAAGGATTTGGAGCAAAACTGGAAGGACTGAGTCAGCAAAGTCACTAGTGCAGATGCCCTTAACTTTACTTTTCCTTCCCTGAAATCAACAGAAGCATGCATGAGCTGAAAGCACTTTGCTGCACTGAGCTTATTAAAGGAACCGCAAAGCATCCAAATCTACTTCACTGTATCAGGCAGCAGAAAGGGAAAGCAATAATGACCACCAAAGAGACTGAGATGGAGCAAACATAATGTAAAAGTTCATATAGATGGGATTAATAGCCTGCTGCTCCCGCCGTTCATCCAGAAAATATGAAATCTATGGATAATCATCAAATTCTGCATGCATTGGCTGTCTTTTGTTTCCCAAAGATACCAAAGTGTGCTACAAATGAGAATATATAGCAATAATTACAGCCACAGTGGGCTGGAAAGCAGGAGCTTTTTAACCACACATAACAGTAAAGCTGCAGGGGAGATTTCGGTTCGGAGGCAGGATTGGGCAGGGCCCAGAACAGTGTGGTGAGTCCTCCTACCTTTGTAAAGTAGGGTAATTGATTATTTCATGATCACAGATGTCCAGGACATCTCTTCTATTTTTCATACAAAATCTTTCCTCTTCTGTATGGTTTGGAGCCCTTTCTCTAAAATGGATGTAGCCCAAATGCACCTGGGTGTTCTCTGGACTCAGCAAAACAAGACCTTGGTGCTTTTTAACCTGGTGAAAAACTGACAATCCTTGTGTCACTGAAGATTTGGAAGCTTGAGAAGCAATACTCAGAAGCTCAAAAAAGTGTCTTAGAGAAACTACATTATGCAATGGGAAAGCTGAATGCACAAGACTACCTGTTTATTTATTTATGCAAATACACAGTTTATAGTTGCAGTGATTTGTTGGTGATTTGTTGTTTAGCTGTGACTGGTTATACAATGATTAGTCAGAGAAATAGATTTCAACCAGAGTGTCAGCTTGAGTCTTTCATACCTCTGTTTGGCTATTATACCCAACAGTGAAGACACTGAAATAAATTATTATTGCCTATGATAAGCAATAAAGTCCTTCGGAAGAGCCTCCACACTTGTGGAGGATTTTCAACACTGGCAAGTGAATGTTTGTATTGGAGCTGTTTCTGTAGTACCTTCTTACCCTTTATATTTGGGGAGAAATAACTCACTGTAAAATGCTTACAGGTCTCTCTAGTGCCATGGCTATATCCTTCAGACCTTTTGTACTAATACTCATTTTTTTTGCTGTCACCCTTCCAAGACCAGCAACTCTGCAGTGCTATTTCCTCATGGTGCCCAAACTGCTGTCAAGCTCTGAGGTACAGCCACATGGATGTGCTGAGAGCTGGAAAGCTGTGTGCTACTGATCCAAGGGGATTGTGAATAACATAGCAAATAAATAGGATTTGCTCTTGAAATGAAGTCTTGGGAGCTCCTGCGCTCCATTTCCATGGAAAGACTAGTTTAGTGGAATAAATGTTATCCGTTCCCCTAGCTGCTCCATGCTCCTTGGTGCCCTGCAGCCTGGGGCCAGGTGGGGTACAAGCATGGATTTCCTTCCTGCTGGTTTGCAGCCTTTCTTGTTGCTGAAGCCCTGAAGCCTGCTGCCAGCCAAGAAACAAAGCGCAAGGGCCTGGAAACATCTCAGCCCATCCAGTGTTACAGCTGTTGGAATATGCACAGCCAACTTACAAATAATGGCTGAGTGGAGTTTACGTTTAACCTAGATTCTCAGATAATGGGAATGGATCATCCTTGCCCAGGTGAGTCAGGAAGATGTAAACCCTCCCCTCTAGTGCAAACTCACCTGTTGTGGTTCTGGAGAGGGTGACACAGTGCCGCCAGGGCTTGGGTAGGCAGCGGGTTTGCTTCAGTCTGTGACACTAAGTTTTGTCACCGTAGCTTTCATAGCTCCTGTCTCACTCTTTCCCATAGGTACAAGCAGAACAGAGAGGCACAATCCTACCTATTTTCCAGGTGAGAACCTGAGGCCCTCAGCTCAGTATCTCAGAAATGTCCGGGCACCCAGGTCAAGTCCCAGCAACATGGATCTTGCCTAAGGCAACAGGACAAATCTTTGGCAGGGCAGGGACACCATCGGCCTTTGCAGCTTTGACCAGATGAGATCACACGATTTAGACTAGTGTCTGAAATCTCAGACTAGCTCCAAATTGCCTTCCTTCTTGGAGCCTTGCTACCAAAGGGAGAATTGCTTTATCATAAGAACTGCTAAAGAACACATGCAAGTTGGATCTGCAGGACAGCTTTTGTGGGGCTTTTTCACGTCTGAAACCAGTGACAATGTACTCTCATGGGAAAGCTCACACAACCAGCACTTTCTCCAGCAAGCTGTCTGGGAGACCCAGTGCCTGGTGAGTGTTAGGTTTGAAGGGACAGTGTGTTTGCTTCGGCAGAACTCTAATTAAACACTACAACAGACCCACATTTGGTTTGCCTGTGCTGGTTGCTGCTGACAGGAGCTTTCTCTCTGTGCTAGCAGTTGTTATGACACCCATGTATCCCAGCAGTGGGAGGCACATACAAATAGATCCGTAAATAGATAAATGAATGTATAACGGGGAAAAAAAGAAAACGAAAAAGAAAAAAAAAAAAAAAAAAGGCGCTGTTTCTGCTAAATCGGCATGCGTGCGCTCTGCGTTTGGAAAGGTCCGTATTTGCCCGGAGAGCAGGGAGTAGCCCGGATTTAATTTAATTTTTTTTTTCTTCCTCCACAGGAATGAGGTTGCCTGGAGCTCCCCAGCGCCGGCCGCCGGCCCGGTAGCCCGCCAGAGGGCGGCATCGGCTCGGGAAAGCCACCGGCAGCTCTGCGTCGTGGACCGGGACCGGAACCGGGACCGGGACCGGGACCGGGACCGGGAGAGCGCCTGGGCTGCCCGCTGCAGCTCCGCGCCTGCCCCCCGCATCTCCGTGCATCCCTGCCTGGCCCCGGAGCCGGCTGTTTACAGAGCCCTTCGCATGCAGCCTAGGCTCAAATGATAAAGAGGACACTGCATCCCCCCAAAAAAAGCCAAACCCAACGGGGCAGAAAATAATTTCAGGGCTGAATCGTCGACGCTCCTTTCAGCAAACATAGAGAACTCCCAAAGTCTGTCAGGTGAGCCGCATTTGCAGAGGAAAGGTGCACACGGTTGTAAGGGCAGAGCGCTGGAGAACAGCTTTCTGTGCCGATGCGGTGGAAAGCATCCGTGCTCCCATGGCAACCTCAGCTCCTGCTGACAGGCACCGGCGGGAGGATGCTCCGCTCCACCGCCGCGGCGAGGAGGGACCCCTGACATCCCCTGTTTTGCACAGCCTTTGGGTTCTTTGGTTTACAGCAGGGTTTGCTTAGATAGAGCTGGCCGCCCCCCAGCAGGCGTGTTGAATTAGTTTCATCCAGCGGCATCGTGAACTAATTGCAAATTCAAACATGGAAAATTTGCCATAAAATGTAAGGAAGTCAACTGATGTCTTCTCTGTACCTTGTACACTTAGGAATTCCTATGGTTGGGTTTCTTTTTTTTTTACCCCTCTCCTGTGGTAAAGAAATAGAAACAGAACTATTCCCATTTTGTTACTCCTTAAGGAAAGACAATGGGAACCATTTGCTTTTCCACAGATGTCTGCCCCTTCATGGTTCTGTCTTCACAAGGAAAGAGCTTCAGTCTCAGCTAATTCCATCTAGGAACCCACTAAATAAATGGCAATTCACATTTTCCTCCTGATTTAGAAGGGCAAACTAAAGACAAAAATCCTGTAGAACTTTTTCATCACTTCTGATTGATCTGTGTACTAGGACAATAGCTTGGTCTGGTTGACTCAAGGCTGGGACCACACTGCTTCAGGGTTTGTTTTTTTAAATGGCAGTAGAATCCCTCCCTCTTTCTCACAAAGGGGTTACATGAATCTATATGCTGTGGGCCTGACACAGGGACCCATTTCTTTTTCTTTTCTCTCTGTGGCAGTGCCAGCCCTCCTATTTCCATAAGCTTATAGCATTTCCAGAACACCCTTGGAAGTGCAGCTCTTTTGCATCAATTCAGAGGCATGTAATTTTATTTTATTTTCCTGACTTTCTATATTTCTATAATTCATATATTCTAAAATTCTGACATTGTTTCCTTCCTTTTTCTTCTGGCCTCATCCCTGCCCAAATCAGGCATAAAAAAAGCTTGACATTCTAGTTTAGGTAGTGAACTGTGCGATCCTACTGCAAAGAATCAGTTGGCAATCTGTAGTGCACCTCTGTGTACACACACACACACATCCATGCACCCCCACCCNGGAAAATCAGTGATATATTCATCAAAAATCTAGATAGGTCAATGCCAGAGAAAACCCTGGATTGGAAACAATGTCCAAAGGGTAGAAAAATATCCACAGATTTTTGCTACCCTTTCCATTTTTGTTGTGAATCACGTGGGTTTTATTATGGGTCATCTGATATTCTCACATGATCCCTGTGTCCAGCATTGGCATACATGGCTAAAGGAAGTTTTTGGTTTAGTATAACACCGTTATACTTAGATAAATTGTTTTACAAGATTTTGTTTGCTGCACCTAGCTGCATTACACCAGAGGACTACGAGTCTCCTTTGAGGACAAAAGAAGGTCATATGTTCCTTTAATTGCAATTGTTCTTTAGAAATGGCATAAATAACCAGGGAATGAACACTGAAATGTTCAGTTTCTGGTACATAGAAGACAAAAATGCACTGCTTTTCCCAAATGTTATAACTAATACTTTTAAATGCTATATCTCTCTCTGATCCAGTTCACAGGAGAGTGTTCTAGCACAGCAGGTCTATGATCTAAGGTCAATCATTTTTTTGACAGAGATTTATAACTTTGGTATGTTTTAATTTATAATGTTAATATCTGTCCTCTTGGAAGAAATTTCATTTCATACTCTGGTTTCTCTTCAGATTGTATAAATTTTTCATCTTTTACTAAAGATTTCCATGGAGAGGAACACAAATATTAATTGGACCAGGCTGCCCAGGGAAGTCATTGAGTCACCATCCCTGGAGGTATTGAAAAAGCACGTACACAAGGCATTGCAGGGCATGGTTTAGTGTGCATGGTTGACGGTTGGACTCGATGATCTTAAAGGTCTTTTCCAACCTAAATGGTTCTATGATTCTGTGATTTTCCATGAAAGGCTCCAACATTAGGGTTTCATACCATTAAAGGCTGTGGTTGATTTCAAGGAACTGTGGCTATTCTTATGCTTCATTAGTTTAGACATTCATTGGAGATATATACGTGGTAGTAGCACCTGCCTGCCTCACTGTAGGCATCCATGAGCAGGCATTCGTGGTGCTGTTGAGGCATCCCTGATGTAAAGTATCTAAGTGGATAGCAAGGCCCATCAGGGCTCAGCAGAAAGGAATATCCTGTAAGGGCACAAGAACTGTTCTTCCATTACTACCATCTCCCAGTCCCCAGTCGTTTATGCATGAAATAAATAGTTGAAAACTGAAAAGAAGGTAAAAAGCTAAACCAGTTCTTGGGCAGATCAGATCTGTGGAGTAGAGGACGGGCCATCTTCAGTCTTGACATAGTGAAGTTGAGAAAAGTAAGCAATTGACCCAGCTGATAAAAGCACGTAGGCAATGCAGTTTTTCTCACAGACTTGCAGTAGCTCTCTTCAGTTGCACCATGCAATACAGAGCAGGAAAGAGGGAACACAACACAGCTGGCTGGTTAAAATAGCTATATAATCAGCCTCCTCTGAAATGTCTCTTAATGGAGATGGCAAACTGCAGAGCTTGGGACTTCAAGATCCAGTGATGTAAGTTGCGTAAATCCTGGGCGTTCATATCCTGGGCTCTTGGACTCACCGCAACATTTGGGCAAAGCCTCATTGCGAAATGCATGGAGGAAGAAAGGCTCCTACCAAACAGCGTTGGTTTGGGTACTGTCTAGGCAGTCCTACTGTCTACTAGAGATCTACAAAATTGGGAAGTCCTTTCCCAGGCTAGTAAAACACGTAAGCACATGGTTAATAACACACAACGTAATAGTCCCAGGGACTCCAATCAAATTAAGCTATGTGCTTACAAGCTCTGCTGAACTGGAACCAGATTGCATTAGCTTGCTTTAACCTCTCCACAGATCACAAACACTAAGCTGGAAACACCTGCCTTAGAGAGCTGAAGGTAATAGGGAGATACAGGAGGAAGCGATGCTCTGACAGGCGCCTGCTGGGATGGTTCAGGCTGATACTGAGCCCGGTGTGTGACTCCAGGTTTCAGAAGACGAAAGGGTTAATTATGGTGCTGTACTGTGATTCAGGGAAATGAAGTCAAACTAACCAGAGAATCTGGCCAGTCTCTATTGACTTCAATAAGGATGTTCCTGCATATGGAAAGAGGGGATCTGCTGCATGTAGAAAGAGATGGGCATAAAAGGATCTGTCAGCAATACCTAGTCTTCTTATGAGAGATGAGTTGAGCCAAATGTAGGCTGGCTTAGAGCCTGCAGTCAATGGAGTGGCACCTGCTTCTGATGTGGGTGAATTCAGGCCTGTTTTGTCACGTGGGATTTGCTTACACTAGCAAGGAGCGTTATTGATACTGCCCAAGCTACCTTCCCGGACTAAAATAACCTGCCATTGCCACTGCATTTCCCCACATGGACAATGTGCTGGCTTTACAGGGATTTTACTGCTTAATCTCCTTCTTTTTAATTGCAATATGATTTTTTATCTGAAACACTAATGGGTGGTCTTGCTGGAACTTTGGTTCCTCAACACCACAGCAGAGTTCACGTGAAACATGCTGGTTTTGTCCTATATGGGTGTCCATCAGAAAATGGCATGAGCAACTTGAGTGGTATACTTTTATGTGAGTAAAATTAAACATACTCAGTACTGCAAACCTGTCAGGGATTGTTGATGGCATCCATTTTGGAAGCCATTATCGCTGTATCTAGGGGCTTCACTTTCTGGCAAATTGCAGGTATCTGTGGACCATGTCAAAACAGTCAGGTTCAGTTTTTCTTGCTTAAAGCCTTTAGCTGTGTAAAGACCTGATTACTCTTCAGATCATCTTCATCAGACCATATCCCAATAGGTGTGTGTGTGCTAAAGATGAAGAGTGTTATCCGTATCCAGGTTTTTTTGAGAGACCCTTAATCATGTACTGCCTTCACTAGGAGACTGAACATTTGCTTTGGGGAAACCTTGGGATGTGAAATTAATGTCTCGTGGGCACCTGATTCAAACCAAAGCTCTCCATGTAATGAATAAATATCGCTGAACATTTACTTTTCCACTGTCAGTCTCAATACGAGCTGCTAGCATTTCTGTAGTGTTTCTCACTATTCTATATTTATCAAGGCTTGTAAGAGGGTTCCTGGTGCGTGACCAATGGACACTCACAGCTGATAAAACTCATCTCCATGGTCTACAGAGGGACTTTTTAATAGTGACCAGAGCCAGCCAAATGCTGACACTTAGCTTTTCTTCCACACTGTCTGACCACTGTGGAGGTCAAGGCTGCTGGAGCTGTGCAGACCCCAGGGAATCACAGAATCATAGAATCATTTAGGTTGGAAAAGACCTTTAAGATCATCGAGTCCAACCATCAACCATGCCCACTAAGAAACTCTCTGCTGAAGCACTGTCAGACAGACAGTGCCTGAGGGAGCCCGGGCTGATGCCCTGCTCAGTCCTCCAGCCCTTCCCATACTCTGTGCCACAGCAAGAACCTATTGCAAGGTCTGGTCTATGGCACTGTGTTACCATGACAAGTCTCCTTTCTTTATGCATGGCAGGAGCCCTTGAAATGCAATTTAGTGCAAAGCAGAGATTTGTGTTTTTAATATATTGTCACAAACGCTGGCAGCAGTAAACAGGTGCGTGTTCAGCTTACCCATAACACTCTAATAGATATAGCACCAGAAACCAGAACTTAATATAATATAGTAGAATAGAATAGAATAGAATAGAATAGAATAGAATAGAATAGAAACCTTAGTGATAGAAAGGAATAAAAGAATGATCTCTGAAGAGAAAGCAATATCCCGGCTCATTTTGCATAGTCTGGTGAATGGCTTCTCACCCCATCTTCCCAGAAACTGGCAGAACAGAATCAGATGACAAAAGGGAACAGCACATCTGAAATTATAGGAACCATCCTATTTTACGTTACTATTCAATCTACATTAAAAGATTAATATTTTCTCTTTAAAAAAATCTGCATATCACATCAAAGTGTCAACTAAAAACTACATTCTGATGAGGAAAGTATAGAAACTCTCAGTGATATTTATTGCTTTTTCTTGGGCAGGGAAGGAGGGAGGGATGAGGTTGGTCAGACCTTTGCATTTCCACATTTCCCTGAAAACTGTCAGGGAATGTTTCACGATCTTGCCCCCAATATTCTAAAATTGTCTAGTGTGTTACCAGCAAAAATAACATCTTCTTTTAATGTATTGCTAAAGATTAGTTTTGCTTGCTACTTGTTGCTACTGTTGCCTGCTACTTGCAGGCTGCTTTTCAGAGCCTTCAAAATTTTACAGCCCACATCATCTGTCTGTATCAGCACTGGGACATTTCATTTCTGTTAGCATATTAGAAGAATAAAATATAATATAAAAAGTGCTTTAAACTTTGTTTTATATGAACATTTTCTAAGATAAAACATCAGACGCTCTGACAAATCAGCAATAAAATTCACATCAACTTTTCCTGGTGGAGAATCAGGCCCATAGAAAATCTTGAATAATTTGGTCTGCAGACTTCAGCTTATGAACATCTCACAAAATTAATCTCACAGATAATAAGGATTGTGTGAGCCAGCACAGGCAGGCTGCAAGAACAACCCCAAAACCATGGATGAAATGCAAAGAGTAAATTTATTTTCATTACCATGCCAGCCAGGGGATCCCTGAAGCAGTACCCGGGCAGAGGCACACAAGTGGGGACGGAGGCACTGCTGAGCTTGGTCCATGCTGGAGGATCACTGAACCTGCTGTGTTCACCTCTTTTTCAGGGATTCATGCAGGCATAGTTTACCACTGTGCTTTGATCTTTCCCACAGCAGGGCAGGAATCTCAAGCATGTTCAACAGGGTGCCTCTAAGTCTATCAGAGGCCTATGGTATCGAAACACAGATGTTCTACTTGTCCAACACACAAGACAAAACAACAATTAGTATGATATATGTGTTTTTCTACACCTCAGCTGCAGGTCACTTGAGCGTGTTTATAATCCTCCTCGCCAATCTTTCATTATTTTCCCACAAGGATGAAGTGCTGTTTCATTAAAATATGAAAGCTTGCAGTGAAGGAAAGCCGTTATGCAGTGAAAGCGCTCATAACGTGAATACTCTGTCCAAACCCTTTTGGCATATCTCTTCACTCCTTTTTTTTGTCCTTGGGAATGTATGTCATTTTTGTGATACTTATGAAACAGTAGCTCTGTTGCCATCATTAACACATGGTTGGTGTGAACTGTCAGTTATTCTTGCTTACATTGACATGGAGACCGTAGTCCCCTAAGAAAAGTCTATGGAATTAGTACAGATTTGGATTGACTTCTGGAGAGCAGGATTTAGCAGAAAGCAAAAAAAAATTTAAGTAAAGCTTAAAAAGTCTTAAAAGTTTCCCAGTGAAATTACACTGATATATATTGTGTTCATGATGGTAGCATCCCTGTGATAAAATACAGACATATTTGATAATTTGAAATAGCTTTGATACCTCCAATTTCAATCTGATGTAGGATTATATCTTGCATTTCAACTCCTTAAGAAACAAATCTTCTCTTCATTTCCTGTCTGTGAGGACATATTCTACTAAAATTACACAGCCATTAGGCCTGATACTACTAGTACTCTTCAAAAGTTATGTTTAAAGTCCAGTATCTCCCCAGTCATCCAGAGTCTCCTACCATTACAAACCTACTGCATTTGTGTGAAAAAAAAAAAATTGATGTCAATTACAGGGGATTCTAAAATAGAATAGTTATTATTTTTCTTTCTGTCTAAGGTCATACTCCAAAAAAAGGTGAGCTATAGAACGTATGAGATAGGCAGTATACATGTAATTTAATTGCTTTTTATAATTACTTTTAAAATGAAATGTGATAGAAGACTTTTAGTGCTCACATGGGATAACCTACATGATTGACCTGGATGCAGGTGGATCCAGCTACTTCTCCAGCCCATGCAGCCATTTTGAGCCTGTCCTGGTAAAACCTTGCTTTCCCTGCCTGACTCTGATATGTTTCTTCAGTTTCCACTTTTTTTGCCTAATAAAATGCCAGGGAGCTTACAGAGAAAATTGACTGTTTCATGGAAAAGTGTTATAATGAATCAGCCCCTGTAGCAGGATTTTAAAAATTCTATATGATTTCAATCACATGAATCCAGCCTGTTGCTTTGCACTCTGATGTTGTCCCTGGCAGCCCCTGGCCAGAAGCTAGACCGACTGACTAACCTGAATTACAGCAACATCTGGCACGAGCCCTGGCTTGAAACAACCTCCTTTGTTTGCAATACTCCCGTGAACCAGTTCAGAGCTGTGTTGAGTGTCCAGCTCTTCGTTTGCCAAACTTTTTTCCTTTGACCTGCACTCCATCTTGTCTTTCTCTTGGTTACCAAACATTTCTTCTCCAAGTGCTTAGCCTGATTCCTCTTGCTTTATTGCCTGATGATCTCTCTTTTCTCCCCAGCTGTCTCTGCATCCTCGCTCTGTGCCTCTCCGGCTCTTTCAGAGTTGATGCGCAGCGCTGGATCTTTTCCTTTGACCAAGGTCTTGAGCCTCTACAACTGTTTCACTGTCACCTGCTGCTCCACTTCTGATTTCTTCTTCTGACAGCTGTTTGGTCTCCTTTGGCAGCACTGGTGCTTTAATTAGCAATGCAGCCTTCAACTTCTCTAATGGTGGGTTTTGTTGGACACCTGGACCTCTGCTTCCTCTCTCACTCTCCTGTCTCATGTGTGTCACTTTGCTGCTTTCTCCCCCGTTGAATGTGTCTGCCTTTCCCACTAGATGAGTTCACTCTCAACCTCTTTCATTCCCCAGAAATGCAGATGAGCAAGTCCTAAGGAAGAACTCCACTGCAGGCTGTTTCTCCGTGTTTCCACTTTCTGCCAAAAAGAAGAATAAAAATGATTCTAGATATTAAAGAATCACAATTTTTACAGATTGAAACCAAAGGCATCTTGTCTTTGCAGTTCTGACACAGGTCCTGTGGGACTTCCCCTGCCTTTCGTCATGGGCTGGAGTGGCTTTGGTGACCTTATGGACGCAAGCTCCTCCTCTGACACATTGTGAGAAGCAGTTTAGCACAGAAGCCTTACTTTCCATGGGGAGAACCAGCTGATGCGTAGCTGCACATGCATAGTTGCATTTTAAATGCAGACCAGAGCTAGCTGCAATGCTTTCAGCAACCAAAAACTTTTCCGAATTGCACTTC
Organism: Pandion haliaetus; assembly: GCA_013401275.1. Lineage (NCBI taxonomy): Eukaryota > Metazoa > Chordata > Aves > Accipitriformes > Pandionidae > Pandion > Pandion haliaetus. The sequence continues at coordinate 140,129 of VYZV01010869.1, forward strand.
TGTAATTTCTGTCAGAGAGTGCAATTCTGTTCCCTGCCGTGAGATAATACTTGGTCTCAGTTGAGTGCTTAAGTTTCACTTTGCGTGACTTGGATCACTCATCAATGAAGAGCTGTCCCTTGAATCTGTCAGAGCTTGGACTTAACCTAAACTTCCCTTATCTTAAGCTGGAACCTAGACATTACCTGGCGCTTTTTTTNAGCATGCTTTATCCCTGTGCTTCTGCAGGACACACACACACATAGCCCCCATTTTGGCAGGAATGTCGATCCATTTAGCTGCTACTTATTAAAAAATAATGTACTTCTGCAGACAAATGTTTACGTGAATGCTCTCAGAAAGTGTTTCTCTGATTGTTTTCAGATCTGTGAGTTTTAAAGGGCACAGAGGAGTAGAAAAATCTTGCTATAAAAATCAAAGGCAGCCCATGTTATTACTATATAGACCCAAGCAGACATATATTCCACATGATTCCCTTATTCTTAAACCAAACACTTCAGTGGTTTAAGTATTCTGGTGAGTATCTGCAAATTAATGTGTGCTAGACTTGGTCTCCAAATTCAGTTCAAGCTATGGAGTCTTCCTTATGGCAGTTCTTCCCTTAAAGCTGCAAAAGAAGAATAAATTCCCTTTCTTGCTTTTCACTTGCTCAGGGGTGAAGCTACATTGGGTGCCCACAGAGTGCCCTTTGCTTTCCACCTGATGACTGTATGGATCTGTATGCAATATTTACAGCCATGGCTCTCTCCTCTCCTGGACAAGACAGTTACAGGTGCAATATCAGCCTTCTCCCACTGAATTCTAACAAAATTTAGTTATCTGTAAAAAGCAGAGTGAAAATCTGCTTCCTTTTCAGCCCTGCAAGCTGTACTCTCACTAGCCAGCACCTGGCCTTCTTAAAATGACAGAAATCACTTACAGCTGGCCATGGTCACACCTTACCTAGAACTGGCCCAGTTCTCCTTTAAATTTGAATAAGCACTGGGAAAAGGTACTGCCTTGCATACATTAGGTCCCAAATTACTTTGTTTAGTCAGATCATAATCAGTGCAAACTTCCTCATGCAGCTGCCAAGTAGGCTCTTGGCTTATCCATAGGGAGCAGTGTTTTGAAAGCAAACATGCTTTGCTAGGCTGCTCTTGGCGTATCCACCATAACTCTCCCATTATTCACAGGGTGGGACCTGGAGTAGAGAAGTGAGGCCATTTGTTAAAGTACAGCCCCTACTCATGGGGCTTATTTTACTTAAATGTAACTGGTGCTGAGGAGTGTATGCACGTATATCTTTAGGTTCTCCAGCTTCCTACTGCAGAACCAGATCCTTGCTGATGAATCCCTTTACCCCCAGCAATCCATTCATATAACTGTACAGTCAGGGCTATTTTTTCAGTGTAGAAAGGGCTGGAAAATCACAGCAGTTGTTCACTTAGAGCAATTACCTTTCTCCCCAAGTGGCCCCACTCCTTTCAGCAGCGGGTCACTCAGTATGAATGAAGAAGTGTTTGCCCGTTAATTACTTTGCATAGCTGAGCTTGTCCTTCATGATTTTAGCTTCTCTTCTAATCTGAAGGTGCACAACCGTGGTCTCTGTGGTGTTCAAGGCTGAAGCTGGGAGGGGTGGACTTCTTCAGCCAGCTTGCTGATCCTGACTGTTCAATGACATCTTTTTCACCATTTGTATCATCTTTGGAAAGTCACCCTGCTCAGATCAAGAACTGTGAGGAATCCTCTCTCCTCCCTGCCTCCAAGTTGGCTTCTCTGGACTCCACAAATCACTGCTTCCCCGATATATATACAGAAATATAGAAATATGGAAGGAAAGTTCAAATGCCAACATTAACAGTGAATGGCAATGATATCTATGTTTATGAACTATGACAAATTCTGATTTCATTACTTTAAACTCGGTACCTGTTGTGGTTTAACCCCAGCCAGCAACTAAGCACCATGCAGCCACTCACTCACTTCCCCCCGACCCAGTGGGATGGGGGAGAAAATCGGGAAAAAAAATAAAACTCGTGGGTTGAGATAAGAGCAGTGTAACAGAACAGAAAAGAAGAAACTAATAATGATAATGACAACACTAATAAAATGACAACAGTAATAATAAAAGGATTAGAACATACAAGTGATGCACAATGCAATTGCTCACCACGCGCCGACTGACACCCCATTAGTCCCCAAGCAGTGGTCCCCCACACCCCCCACTCCCCCCAGTTTATATACGTCAAATGCTATGGAATACCCTGTTGGCCACTTTGGGTCAGCTGCCCTGGCTGTGTCCCCTCCCAGCTTCTTGTGCCCCTCCAGCCTTCTTGCTGGCTGGGCATGAGAAGCTGAAAAATCCTTGACTTTAGACTAAACATTACTTAGCAACAACTGAAAACATCAGTGTGTTATCAACATTCTTCTCATACCTACCTCAAAAAACATAGCATTATACCTGCTACTAGGAAGACAATTAACTCTATCCCAGCTGAAACTGGAACAGTACCCTAAGGAGAAAAAGTATGTTTTTTACTTATGGGCTTCAGAAAGCTGAAGATCTGCAAGACAGTGCTTGAGTAGTGGTAGCATGTTATCTTGTAAGCCTTTTCCCAAGCCTTAGAAGTCTTTCCCATCTTCAAGTCCACCAAGGAAATGCATCTAAAAATAGATCTCTCTTTTATACAGTTTTCTTCTTTAGGAAAGAAGAAAGTTTAGGCACACAACTGCTTTAAGATTCAACTTTTCTTAATTATCAACAGATAGTGAAACGGATGTTAGCATGCGGTTGTTCCATACATTGAAGATACAGAATTACAAACATAAAAGGATAAGAAATGCTCTCAGCATCCAGACACTGATGGTAATCAAGACATCTCATAGTGGTGCATACATTACTCTGCAAGTAAATGTGCACATAGTCTTGGCATATTGACACAAGAGCTGTATCATACTTTTACCGAGGCATGATACCTATACAAACTATAATATGCACACACAGAGAACAAAATAAGAATTTATCTGTGAGCCGCAGAGCAGCCTCTGAACAAACAGTGGTTCTAGCAAAAATACTCGATTCTCAACCCACTCCAACCTTGGTCGCTCCCTGAAAACATGCAGTGGAATCTGCTGAGTGCTGTTGTCCCTATATAAAACCGGATACAATAAAGTTAAATATATACATATATAAATAAGCATGCATAAATTTCATTGTACAAAACCCACAGAGTTGGAATGAACAATCTACGATCTCATTTGCTTGTGTATTTGTACAGGGAGGTGGAGGTGATGTATTAAGAAATCAGACAACCTAGATACTGTTCATTGCTCTTCAGCAGCCTTCTTATATTCCCTCAGTCAAGGCACCTCCAGAAGGCAAACTGTCCCACTCTTCAGAAAAGTACCAAGAGAGATGGGATTAATCACCTTCTGAAGAGATCTCTGCATGAGGTCTACAGAAGGAGCCTCCATAAAACAAGCTTAGACCAATCCTTAACTTTCACATGGCTGAAGTTAAGTGAGACTAATTCCTTTTCTGTATTAGTCTGTCTGCTTGGAAAGCTGAAGATAATGACAATTCACCCTCTCAGAGTGCTCAAGTGAAGATCACTAGTGTAGGCATTACAGTAAAAATGCTGTTCAGAAGTAGAAAGGTTTCTGGAGCAAATGAGTTTGAAATAAATCAGCTCACAGTTTCACAAGGTTTAGGGAATACATTTCAACTGGAGGAGAAACTGGAGGAATTATCCAAAAAGCTTATTTTGAACATCACCGAGGTATAAGGAAATTCATCTCTCTTAGCAAACATCTTAATGTTCGATTCTATGAAAACAAGAAAGCTTGGCTGTAAATGCAGCCAGAAGCAGATCACTCATGCCAAGGTATCCAGTAAAATAAAAATATATCAAGTATTCCGGGATAATGGAAAGCACAGACTGTCATCAGTTTGTAAAGAAGTACCACAGTGGAGCATTGTAGAGATTCTCATCAGGTTGAAATGACTAGGTATTGCACCAACATGTTTATTAGTGATAGCAATTATGGGAATATAACACTTGAAAAAACCACATCGCTAGCCTCATTCACAAAAACTATTAATCTGCTTCTTTGTGGTTACTATGGCCCAGACCTTCTTCCTCAGTGCAGTCTAACTTGCTTTTTCCTCCTAGCCAAAAAGGCACAGTCTGCTCCATGCGAGGTTTAACTTTCAGCAGCCATTTATCAAACTATTTATCACATTTATTTGACAAATAAAATGGAATGAGAAAAAGGGGCTTTGAATCTCAAGGATCATTTCAACCTGCGATGTTGCTGAGGCAGCTCTAGTTAGTAACAGCTTCTGAAGGCATTAGTGATTTTGCACTAAACAGGAGTATTGTCCTTGGAACATGATTCTAGGGCATTTCCTGCACTTCAACAATTTAATTTTTGATTTCAAGATGTTTTCTTTAAAAGTAAGCCTTTCTGTAGTGACAGGGATAGAATGGACAAAATCCTGCAGAAAACAAAGGCTGCCGGATCTTGCCAATAGAAATATCTTCTCTCACAAATGCTGTTTTAATATAATAATCTAAACTAAACCTTGCATTAAGAAAACCAAATCTCTGAAACTGTCCAGCAATTTAGCAAATAACCCTTCATCCTGAGGAGAGATGGGCCCCATGCTGGGGAGGGGAAAAGGTTGGCTCCACACCAGGGTGCTCTGCTGGAGATGGCTCTGCTGGACACGGGGTGTGACATAAGAAGAATACTCTCGACCAAATGCAGGCATGTGACTGTGCTCCCTGAGTCAGCTTCCTTCAGCTCAGTCCTTCTAAATATCCCTGTGCAGGTCCTTATCTTTTCCCTGCTGTGAAATAGCATCCCTTAGCTTAAACTTCTCTAAGCAGAATTTAAGCCAAGGCACATTGCCTTAATTTGGGTACACGAAGAGCAAGCTCCAATCAGTTGCTGAGAGCAAAGTGGGTCAGCCACCACATGTTTACCAACTCACTTCTTTAAAAACTTATGAACTATGTGATTTTCTGTTAAGCAACTTTTACAAGGAGGTGAAATGAAAGCCAGAATATGAGAGACATTTGGATGTCCTTGCACTCTGAAAGCAAAGGCACACAAGGGTACTGGATTCCTTTGGGAATATTTGTCATTTCATCCAATTGCATCTTTTATTTTCCATTTTCTAAATGAAGTTTTACAAAATCAATGTCCCTTTCCCCAATTCTCTGCCCACTCCCAAATACCTACTGTAACAGGCCGTGAAGGGCCCTACCTGTCAGAGACTGCTAATGGATAGGCAGGAAGGATGCTGTGGTAGCTTTTGGAACAGCTGGGTCTCAGGGCACCAGTGTTTTAATCTTCAACTACTGTAGGTTGGCCCTGGCCAGCAGCCAAGCACCTATACAGCTGCTCACTCACACCCACACTCCCGGTTTTCTTGCAAAAGCAAAAAAACTTGTGGGTTGAGATGAAGGCAGTTTAAGAGTTGAAGGAAAGGGGGAAAAAACAAGCAATTCAAAGGTGATAATCACTTACCCCCTCCCACAAGCAGACCGATGCCCAGCCAGTCTCCAAGTAATGGCCACCTTGGAAGCCAAAATCTGTCCCTCTTTTTCCCTTACCCCAGTTTTATTGCTGAGCGTGGCATTATATGGTATGGAGTATCTCTTTCGTCAGCTCAGGTCAGCTGTGCCAGCTGTGTCCCCTCCAAGCCTCTTGCTCACCCCCAGCCTACTTATTGCTGGGGACCAATGTGAAAAACACAAGGCCTTGAATCTGTGCAAGAGCACTATTCAGCAACAGACAAAACACTGGTGTGTTATCAGCACTGTTTTAGTCACAAACACAAAAAACAGCACTGGGGGGGTGCTATGAAGAAAGTTAACTCCATCCCAATCAGACCCAGTATACCTATTCATGAACAGAACTGGTCACATAATGCAGTGTCAGTATAGGATATTCTGAAAACAATCCGTATTTTACTCGTGAACAAACAGTCCTTCCTATCTGCCAAATTTACAGGGGCCATATCCTGTGTTCTCCAAAATATGGGACCCTTTCATGGGTCGTGGCTGCTGCTGGCCTTAGCTCTGTCTTCTCCACCTAAGCCCAAGGGATGTTGTAAGGGAGCACCAGCATGTGAGACAGAGCGTGCATCGAGGGGTGGAGATGACCTTTAGCTGTCCCTCCTCTCATCTAAGGTCCCATCACCTAGGGGTGATTGAAATGCTGGGAATTTCATTTCTGGTATCACGGCTTGGGGTCTTGCAGCTAACTCTGCTGCTGTTAGAAAGGCAGCCGGAGATCTCAGCCAGAGCATGTTGGCACAGTGGAGAATTTGGCACAGGGAAGACAAAGGGTAGAGGCTTTTGGAGCTGTCTTTGGAAAAAAATGTACGAGAGAAGCTGTGTGGCCAACTGCCTTCTCACAGCTCAAGACCTCAAGCTCTTTCATGACTCTTAGTTCATTCCACTAACAAATTGGCTTCAAACTATTTGGTAAGTCCTGCCAAATCATATCAAGCCCACTGGAGAGGTAAGATGGACTGTATCTTTCACATTTGCATAGGGGTTTTCAAATGACAAGGTTGTTAGGTCGATCAAGAAGTATTTGTGGTCAATTTTTTTGTGAAAAATAGTCTGTCAAACACATCAGCCTAATTATAAGAATCCCATTTCTGCCAAGATATAATTAACAGTCTCACAGTGATATTAAGTGCTGTAAGAGTTCATTCTGAGATGAAACTTGGCCTGAAAGACCCATGTCCAGGACTGTTATTTTTGCAAATATACTTTATAATGGGATAATTATAATCATTCTGAACTAATATTTTAAATACATTTAAAACTGCTTGTCTATTCCTAGCCTAGCAGGACTATGCATTTCAAAGCATGAGTTTCCGTCACTTCCAGCACAGTAATTTGGGGGTGGCCACCGTTGTTTAGACCCTTATGAGAGCATCGAGGGACAGGCTCAATTGGCAAAGTGTAATTACAGGAAATTAAGCTAAATGCCCAGTAGAATGCAAACAGGGGATGAGAAGTCCCCTCCTCTCTTGCCCCTAACTCAACGTTGGCTATAAGCAGTTAATTAAAGGCAGATCTTCAAAGCTATGGGACACCACTGGGCAGGCACAGCATGGCTCATAAGTACCCCCCTCCATCGCTGCCTCACTGCGGGCCATGTTAGCAGAGGCTCAGTGCCCCGGGAGCACAGAAATGTAGTTTCAAGAGTAGGGCTGTGGGCTCAGCCATGGGCTGAAGGGCTGGTACCGGGGTAAACATGCCAGCTCTGTACATGTGTGTGTTTGTGCCTCTCAAGTGTATGGCTCAGTGGCTCGCATCCTGTTTGGTGCCTCTACGACTAACAGTATAGTTATTGTTACGGTGACACTGTGCTGTTTGTTCAGTGCCTTGCCATGACATGTTAGCACAAAACAGTCTGGCTCCCCCACACTCTGCCCTGCACCATTGCAAACAACTGCCCAAACAACTTCCCAAACAACTGCCCAAAACCAGACCAAAGCAAAATGCAACACTTCTAAGAGAGGCTAAGTACTGCTTCCCTTCTGCATTTCTAAGGGAACATTTCCAGTACAAAAACCTGGGAAAACCACCTTAAATTCTCACCTTTCAGCCGACAAGCAACTGCAAGCTGAGAGCAATTGCAGCCCTACTTAAGGGGAGAGCAAAGGATTTCCTTTGCTGGAACTGTATCAGAGCCATTTACAAAAAGATAAACTCAGGCATTTCATTCCCTAACTGGAGAACTGAATAAGGTAAAGAAGCTGAAATTAATCTGCATTTATCATCTTCAGCTATTAGCCCTGGCAGGTTAACCTGCTCTTATGTAATTGGACTAATAGCTATGGTTTATTAACATCATTAAATCAGTGCTGTCTAGTAAACTTTCCTTTTATCTCACAACATCACCCTGTCTGCCCTGAAGAAAAGGACTGGTTTCCTAGAAGCACGTTCTTCCACATAATTCGTGAATAGGGCAACAGGCACTGACACTGGCCGATTCAGGGCACAGCACTGATCATTTTAATGGTGAGGAAGAAGCACAGATTATTGGTTTTGATGAGCAATGTAACAGCTATTGCTGTGCTGCTGCACTTTGGCTAGTGATGGCTGCAAGCGATCCCTGACAGTACAGATACCCCAAATCCACAGTAATGCTTGTTAATCTTGCAGAGAGAAGACACAGTTGTAATGAAGGAAAAGGGCAGCTTGATCTGCTTTGCCATAGGGTTTCTCAAGGCAAATGAAGATTTTGTATTTCTTGGCTTCTTTGATGGTAAAGGTTTACAAGGGGAAAGCACCTACTCATGTTGTGCCTCTGCCACCCTGATGAGTCTGCAGTTTGCCAGGCTGCAATTTGCACAGTCTACGTTATTAAAGCAGACGCTACATTAGGAAGGAGGGTTGGGTGTGCTTGGAGGCACTGGTTGACAAGCAAGATGAAAGCAAATAAATAGCAAGGGGAAGAGAAAAGAAAACATAGACCTGAGGAGTGCTAGCCTCATTTGGTTTGTTATTTGAGGTCTGATGGATCGCTTCCCTAACCATTCATTTTTATAACTGGAGCAGCAATGGGTGAATAGAAATCTTCAGTTCCTGCTGATGCTACCTCTGTTTTCCAGCTGTAACTCTGCTGCCAAGGTAAAGTCTTCTACATTCCTCACACCTGAGCTGAGTTTTGTTTTTTATGGGTTTTGAATATTTACTTCCTCAACAGGGGATGCCATATAAAGGTCACATCAGTATGAACTAACATAGAGAAGTGATAGTATGTAGAAATAAAGGAATGCAAAAATAAAATAACTGTGCAAGCCATAACTAGAAGACACAAGGAGAGGGAAAAAATCTTCCTGACTTGAAAGAATTGGAGCATGTATTTTGAAAGATGGGCCTACAAGGACCCAAAACACTTGGGAAGAGGTGAAGGAGAGGGGAGGATCAGGAAACGGTTCACATTTCTGAATCCCACACATCTTGGGCCTATCTGAAAACTGTGGAGGGACACCTCTGACACTGCCAAAGTAAGGTTCACCCAAAGCCTCACATAAAAGGAAGATTGCTCGGAGTGGACTTCTGCTCTGTCCCATCCCTTCCCTAGTCCAGCTCCGCTCCCCTTGCTCCTTCCTCTGCTCAAAGATGTGTTTTGCATGAGCAAGTGGAAGAGACAGGGCAAATGTGCTGGATCCCCACTACAGCAGTATGGTCATACACTGGTTCCAGTATAACTATATGTAGCTGTATCCCAAAATGGCTGTGGTGGCTGCCAGAGCCCTGTGAGGGAGATCTGCTCCCATTCCCTTGGAGGTCACTGCAGCCCACCTCACGTCCAGCTGTGGCAGGGTGCACGGCAGCCCGTGCTCTCAGGCTGCAGACACTGTTTCTTTTGCCACCCTGGGGGTGTTCACAGCTGTGGTCGTTTTGTGCATCACCAAGGCTGCCAGTCAGTACTGAATGTATTTTCAGAAACAAATCCAGAAAACTTCCACATTCTCAATATTTAGTGTTGTGGATCAGTCAGTGAAATGATCTGGCAGTATACCCCTCAATTCCCCCTGCAAATAATGCCACCAATAACTGTTAACAGTTTATTTGTTGTGATGTTTTTCTCCACCCTTAACAGTTAACTCCAGGCACCAGTAAATACCTTGTTATGTTGATGTACATTAGACACAAAAAGCACAGTTGCATCAGTGATGTGGCTTAATAAAAAGAAGTTAATGCACCGTGAAGCCTTTTCTTCTGATGAACACAATAATGACAAAGAGGGAAATTATGGTCATGCCAAACAAAATGCCATTTACACCAACCTTGTCAATTTTTTTATGTCACTTACTTTGATTAAAGGTTTTTCAGTGGAATTGCTGCCAGAACTTTTATTCTCTGAAACAGCTAATATTGAGAGAACGTAAAAATACCTCTGTCTATATGTTAACTCCTTCTCCTGAGGAAAAAAAAAACAGGGATTGTTCTGTTGTTCTCCTTCTGTTCTTCTACAAAGTGTGATATTAACTCAAAAGCCTAAACTTAGAGCAGCCCAGTTAAACAAGCTTCTGTTTCTCATCCTGGTGAATGACAAGACTTTCAGAACGTGAATTGGATGTCCTTAAGGACCTTGCAGAACTAGCACCTAGCTGACTATAGTTAAGCAGCTTGGCACTGCCAAGACTCACAGATTTTGCAAACTAAAAGGCCAGAAGAAGAGGTGGCCCAAGGTGGGAGATGGAAGTCCCAGCTATTCTTGGTGCCCCTTGCCCAATACCCAGAACAACTCATCCTACCTCTCTTGTCACTGGCCCATGTTGCCCTACGGGCCTGACACTGTGATGCTGTGAAGTTGTCTCTGTACAGAATTATGTCTTTTCAGAGTTCATGGCCTGCATCTTCAGAGATGTTCAATTCCATATAAAATGACTTTCAGTCCCCAAACTAGACTCATCATCAGCTATGTTCTTGTATCCCATTGGTTTAATGCTAAACTAAAGTATAGACAGACTCATGTATCTGGCATGGTTGGGCAGTGACAAATGTCTAAATGCTATGTATGCCAAATTAGAAGTGGCTTAACTCCCTTTGCAGGTATTTGCTCCCCAGTGGAGAAGACCTTTTCTTTCCATACTTTCTTTTCATTAGCTATGATGATTTTTAGATAAGTCTTACCTGGAGAAGGGTATTTCTGTTTGAAACTAGTATCTCCAATTGTATTCCTTCCTTCTTTGTTTGTTTGTTTGTTTCTTTCTTTCTTTTTCTTTCTTTCCCCCTAAGCATATCACTAATGACCAATGTGTTTGTGAGCAGGTCTTTCAAGTCAGCTGAGGGCTGCTACAGCACTGCGAGATGTGAAGGTTGAGTTGAATCAGTAGTCGACTTAGGAAATTATCTTTATTATTGCCAGCCCCTGGTCTCTCTGTGCTTCTGTGTGCCTATGTGCGTTTTCCACTCAGCTCGGTGCTCTCTGTGTGCCACCTGCAGGCTGAAGCCACTGACTGTCCTCATGGGACTGCTCCCAAGGTGCACAGTGCAGGGGAGGGAACACCTCATGCTACTAAATAACAGCCTTGAATTTCTTTTAAATCCTGAGTATAAGCAAGGCCTGAAAGCGGATTGTGCCCTACCTATTCAGGTTCAAAACCAGCTCCCCTTTCTTTCTGCATTATCTTCTATGTGGGTAAACTGCAGATTCTTCTTTTTATATCAGACACAGGTTTGAATTAATCCATTTTTCCCCAGGTCACATCCCAGAGCAACAATTCCAGTTTCCATGCTGTACACAGTTGCAAGGTTTTGTCTTTCACTGGAAGGGAAGGGAGGGAAGACTGCTATTCCTATCACAAGGCAATTTGCCTCAAGGGATAGTTTCCACAGAGCAGAGTTCAGAGTGGAAAAAGCTGGCTGGTAGTGAATAGTCAGGTTGTTCATTAAGGAAAATTCTAGTGGAGAAACCTACTGTCTAGATTTGATGAAAAGTTAATGAAACACGCACAACATCCCTGTGATCTATAGCTTATTTTGAACAGAAGCTGAACTCAGGCAGGTGCATGTGAGGTTTTTGATAAATGTTTCATAGGTATTTGTGCATGACTGCAGACGTGGAAGGCAGCAGGGAAGGCAGCAGTTAAACCACCAAATGCACAGAGGGAACCAGGAAGAAGGGTCCCTCAACGTTTTTGAATGAGAAACAGGACACCAATAAGAAAGTGAACATAAGGGCTTTTTTTTTTATCTATAGTATCTTGGCTATCAGCTCTAAGTAAATAGGCTGCTGATTAGTTGAAGGAGAGTCTAATAAAATTAAGATACAGTGAAGAACATGATCCTGTTTATGGTATTGCTACTACAAGACTAGAACAAAATGTTGGCTAACACATTTTGCAATCTATTATTTGCCTGGAAAGCAAATTTGTCTGGCCTGCAAACAAGTCAGTGCAGTATCGAAATGGAACAAGTAATGTGTGTCACAGCTCAATCCTCATTTTGACAGTAAATACATTAGAAAGTCAGTTAGATGCGATCTAGGAAGGGGGGAAGATCTCTAATGCTATCAAATACTCAGATACTGTGAAACAAAGGAGCACTGCAGTTAAATTTGTTCTAAAGCTCATACCGTCATGTAACATAACCAAAGCCAAACTGTAATGCTGAATGCTTAAGAGTTTACAATTGCTTTTTCAGCTATGCGTAAATTATGAATGCATATTTCTTTTCCTGATTATGTAGTGAATGAGACTCAGTTGGCTTGGAAATAGGGTTGTCTGTTTAGAAAGGCAGTGTATGTGTGAAACACAAATGGATAACCAACAGGCTCACAGTTCTGGAAATAACACCTCCTGACAGCTCTAGGGTAGATTCCCGCTTTAACCAGGGAAAGGCAGTCAGGCTCACTTATGCAACATAACATGCCCTGACTGCACTAGTAAGCAAGGTGCTTTTCACTGTATCACCAAGCCCAGTGAAAGAGCCCTCCATGAGAAAAGTACTTCCCAACAGTCTCATTCCTCCCCGTGTCTTATGGTTGTGCTCTGTCTCAGATGAATCACATACACTTTTTCTCAAATACTCAGGCTGAGCAAAACTCAGGCATTATTGACTCTAATTAGCCTGGAAATAGCATGGAACTCTGAGCTGGTGGAAAGTCAAAATGCAAACTACAAAACCTGAAGAAAGATTCATTTTCAATTTCTACAGCACGCTCTACATATAGGATAAAAGATAACCTTGAGTTCATACAGGTCTTTTCTATACATGTTAGAGAAGCTTCCAGAATAACATGACCACTGGCTTAGGAAGAAGAGACTTCAAGATATAAAATAATGGCATTATATTTGTGTATTTCTCTAGTCCATATAAGTGCATATCTGGGTCCGGTCTTCTTGCGAGGATCCCTTTCCAATGTTGATTTGGCTTTGATAAAAATGGCACTTGAGACTGCTGGGTTTATTCTGCATACTTAAACATTAAAAAGTAAAACCTGAAAGTAATCAAAAGGTAAGTTGAAGCAAGAGGTGGAAAGAGAGTGGCCAGTTTGTGAGCGAGATTGACCACTCAGCAACATCCCTAAGAGCTTTGCTCTGGAGGTTTCCCCCGCATTTCTCCTCCCTGAGCACCACAAGCTGCAGGGCTCTCAGCTGCCTCTTGGGCAGAACAGGTAGGTACCTGATTTCCTGTTTTCTGTCCTGTATATTTCTTTTCTTAAAATTCTCTTTTGCCTGCTGGTAATTATTCGCTTCTTCCAGACAGACTTCCACTGGGAAGTGATTGGTAGAACAGCCTCAGAAGTGTTGCTGACCTGATTGCATCATATCACGTTAACAAAACAGGACTTTTTTTTCTCTTGCTCAGCCTACCAGCAGTGTTTCTGCTCGATCACTCTGTGTGTGGGAGAGGAATCCAGACACTGCTGCGTTACTCACTGGCCTGAATAAAGAAAGCGTTTCCATATGTTTTTCCTAATGTGTGTGTGTACACATTACAAACTGAACTCTTAAATCAGTTGCTCTGAATTTCTAGTAGTGATAAAGAGATCAGAATTAGGCTGTCTCTATCACAGAGGAAAAAAATGGCTTTTAGCTTACTGACGTCTAATTTTTTCCTTGGTTTTCATGCCAACATTTCTGATGGACACATCAACCTAGATATAGAAGATTATTACAGCCAAGTTAGCACAAATCACAAATCTACTGGGGCTTGAAAGCATTATTGTGGTCTCCTTTTCTTTCCATCCTTCATTTCAAGTAAATATTATTGTATTGTGTATTCATGACCTGTTTTATTTAACTGTAATATCAGATGCCTGAGATTCAAATACCATCAATCCATTCATATATAGTTATCCTAGATACAAAGCAAGCATTGAGCACACTAAATGAAAGTGTTTAATTACCTTCAATACATTTGAATAAAGCAGTACCACATAAGAGGCACTCACTGATCCCGACATACTTGGGGTGATGCTAAGGAGCACCACTGCTGTGGCCATAATTTCTAACCACTGGGAAAGCTCAGCCATCACTCACAATTGCACTGGCTGACATGGGTCCCTTAGATTATGAAATGTAACTGGAGACAAAAATGAGCAAGGACGGATACTGTAAGCCTTGGGAATAATATCACCAGCACTTCCAGTTTGGCTCAGTTTAGAACCGGGAAGCCTCCTCGAAGTACTTTCTATTGTGATCAACCAGGCCAAATCAGACCTCATTATCTGTGCAGCAGCACCCATAATGCCATGATGGATGCCAGGTTAACTGGTTGACGATAATGAAGCCAGCCTTGGAGCCTGAAGAGCAGCAGTAAGACTCCTGCCTGTGCAACACCTCCACAGCTGGGGGAGAGGTTGATCCCCACAAACTCAGTGGTTCCCAATCTGAGGTGCTGGAGGAGGCTGAAGCCTGGAGGGGCTTGGTGCTGCTACAGGCAGGATGTCTGAAAGCATTTTTCAGGAGCTATTCAACACCCCTAGCCCAAAAACAGACGGAGAGAGCCACAGGGTGACACACAGGGGACGCCGAAGTGGCCATCAGCTAAGGACACACAGAGCAGCTGGTGGCACTGGACAGACTTACGCTGGTGGAGAACCGCCTTGGAGCTACTGCTACACCAAACGGGTGACCCTGACCCTAGGACAACTGTCATGGGAGACATCATGATGATGAGGTTCAGTCCCGCCGGGAGGGAGTCAAGCAAGGGCAGGAAGGGATCAGAGAAAAGGGAAGGCCATTGTGGTGTGGAGACATGTTGTGAAGGAGACTAGAAGGAGGAAGACAGAAGAGAAAGCAGCTTCTGCAAGGCAAGAGGGAAAGGAGAACACAGGTAAGCGTGTAAAGAAACCTCAAAAATTCAAGGGCCATGAGGATGGGAGGATGGAGGGAGCATCCAGAAAAGAAGGAAAGGGGGAAAAAATGTCTGGTAAAGTTAAAGTCTTGAACAGAGTTGCTGTTGATAAGGCAGCAAGAAATCTTGAAGGAGATAATTGCTCAGGTCTGAGCCCTTTATAGGGGAAATCTCTTTTTCCTGGGAAAATGAACGCTGGAGAATGATATTGCCCAAGTAAAAAGATTGCATTTGATTTGATTTAAAAAGCAAAGAGAGGGTATAATGATGCTGGATGACATAGAGCTGTTATTCTGGACGGAGACATAAAGAAACCTAGTTTTTTTAGTATATGGAAGACCAAAACTTCATGGTAGTCTGGCACTGTTCTTGACAATGAAGTGGCTTTCAAGGAACTGATTTTCACTGTGCAGCTTATAAAGGCAATACCATAGGAAATGGAGACATTAAAAAATCGTGGTTTCTGAGAGGTGATAGGTGTTCACTGGGGAGAAAATGGGTTGTGGGATACTAAAGGAAGTGATTCGCCCATGCGGGCAGCTGCCGGAGCCTAGCCAGGCTGAGACTGCACAGACAGCAGCCTGTGAGATGGCCTCACTGCCAACCCCAGTATCGCACGCTTGCAAAACAGTGTGAACCCCCAACTTAAAAAACAGCCTTCAAATGGGCACTTGGGGGCAGTGGTTGCTTGGCTGTAAGGGAGGCAGAAGCAGTACCCAGTTGTCGGGTGGGAACTGTGTGAACGCTACCATAGGCAAATAACCATAATGTGAAGGCAACATGGGCGAAACCACAAGTCTCCAGGTCTCAGAGGGCTTCTTTTTTCGGAAACACATTCATGTTCTGTCACAGACCTGAATTACGAGGTGATTCTTTGGCTTTAACTTGCCTTCTTCTCTCAGGGCAGTATGTAGCCATGAAAGGGCTCAGAAAAAAAGGTAGGTGCTGTCCTTCAGGGTTTGTCCCTTCCTATTTATTTCTTAGCCACACCCTGGCGGTGCATGGCTATTTACAGAAGGAGAGGAGAAACCTGCAGATGACATTTGTACCAGGACATGCTCCAGTGGATGTTGGGATGGACGTTCTGGTTTTCACCTGTCTCCACCTCAATAGAACACAGTATCTAATACCAACTCCTTTAACACCATTAAGTGCTTCTTTGTTAACTCCTGTATCTCCTTCAGACCAACAAACACCAAGGAGAAGACAACATTACCCTTTCATATATCCTGACGCTTGTCATAAAAGAAGTGCCAGCAAACAGGTAGGACGAAAAAGGGGAGGGATTCAAAACCTGCTAATAGTCATCAGAAAGTCCTCTGAAAAGTGCATATAGCCAAGGCTGTGTTAGTTCTTCAGCATGAGTTTTCCTTTCCACAGGAAAAAAATGCACTTGGTGTGGTTTCTGTGGGCAGCAATGGGGGGTGCACAGATGTGTGTAGACAGATGTGACTGCCCCACCTCCACCTCACCTGAAGTCAGCTGGCCACAAGCTATTTTTGATCCTCAAAGCCATCTGTCTGGGCAAACATCGCTCACTGCCCAGGTGAAAATAACTTTTCTTTCAGCAAGGCTTCCTTAGCAAAAGGGCCAAGATGGAGGCATGAAGTTGTCAGCCCTACAATAACAGAGGGATGATACATAAGCAATTAGGGCTTCTTTAAAAATTTGTGAAAAAACACAGTAAAGATTTTAGGATTTTGTCACAAACTGCTTTATGCATTATAATTTGAAAGTTCAAAGAGACAACTGAGACAAATGTCAAGGCCCCATTCTTTGGAATTAATCTGAGGAAGCAAAAGTGAACCAATGAAAATAAGCATAGATGATTTCCATGCTCAGCTCTGTGTAAAATAAACGTCCCCATCAGAATTTGTGGGTGAAAACAAACGCTTCAAGGTTTAGTGGTGCAAACAAATAGGGGAGAAAAGATTTATGGCATTTTATGTTTTAATTTTGTTCCTTTTATTCTATGCCAAATTGCCCAAACTCTGTGATGCATTAGGCCGTATAAAAGCACAACTGTCAAAATCAAAGCACAATATAGATTAAAAAAATCTTTAAAATTAAAATAATGAGATTTCTTTGTCTACCTCTTCTGAGATCTCACTTCATAATAATCTAAGAGTTACTTAAGTCTATTGGTGTAAAACAAAACTCTTTTGTGAGATACATTAAATTTGCCATGTTTTATGTGCAAATCATGGCTGCTGATTTTATGCATTATTAATTTTTTTAATAGTCCAGGTTTTGGCCCTCTCAGATTGTCAACCAAGAGAGGGAGTGCACTGTTTCACAGGAAAGAAACTTTGTAGAAGAAAGGCTAAAGAAGCACGTCCTTTAGGGGTCTTCCTGACATGCATCCTCATGGACCCTGAGCTTTCTGCTCCCAACAGATACCTAACAGGAGAGCAGCTAGAGGTGTCCTGTCTCACTTCAGGGCGTGAACAAAAGGCAAAAGTAAAGTACACTCCAAGCAGGAGGGCTGTAGGACCTAGCTCCTCCTGCAGTGTAGCTTTGATGTTGTCCTTTAGAGACAGATCCAAGTGGAGAGATCTACAGAGCTAAAGGATAATCAAACATCTAATTCAAAGACTATTATTTTCCACAGGCTTTGCAGCAAATTGAAATAGGAGTCCTGTTTGTTTGCTCTGATAATTCCAAGGGCTATCATTCTTGCAGAGTTAATTTTATTTTGTCTTTTATAATTTCTGAATGACACTAAAAATGAGCACTGCCTTTGGTGAATCAGTTTGGCACATTCCTCAGCAGAGAACTGGATATGAAAGGCCACAGTCTAATCTCAGTAAGTTTAATAGAGACTGACATCACTGGAATCAGCGCTGAATCTACATACACATTGCCAGACGCAGATCCAGACACTGGGTAGAAAAGCATGGAAAGTTTGTAGATATTCAGTCATCATCTATCACTACTTGGTAACAGAGCAGAAAGAATGAAAGAAAAAATTATTCTGAAGTAATCCTGTTTTGTTGGTAGAAGAAAAATGGATGCATAATTAATAATACATAATGCAGGATTAACAGTCTATAATACCTTCCTCTGAAAACGGTAGCAAGGATCTGGGTTTCATCAGTCTTGCATTGTCCCGAGCAGGCCATTTACCTGTCTGCATTGTGAAATTAACTTTTGTCAATTAATGCTAATATCAGTTCTTTTTGTTCTAATCAGACTCTTCCAAAAAAGCAATAAACAATGTGGGATTAGCATTAATAAGAAAACAAAACAAAACAAAAAAACCCCAAGCATATTATGCCTGCTGGGTTTTTTTCTGTTAGTTCCACTTCCACCTCCACTATTAATAAGGCTCTGGTGAAATTGGTTTCTTTGATGATATAAAAAATAGTGACGTACTTCTAAAGGATTTTTTTCCTTGCAGAAACTGTTATAAGCAGAGCAATTGTGTGGATGCAATGGAAGGCGAATGTCAGAAACAGAGAGAGCGTGAGTCTTTCTCTCACAAATCATTTAACAATGGCAGTGCCCATGCAAATAGTCATCCAAGAGGGGTAGAAATTGTAAAAGCCTGCCTACCATAGTAGCCTGAAGTCCTTTACTTTGTAGTACATCAGCTGCATGGAGATCCCAGATAAAAGAATCTAGAAGAGCACAGATTATGAAGTGCAAGGGCCACCTCATATTTAACACACACACACAAACACACACACACTTTTGCCTCAGAAGCTAAAGAGTCTGTTCTGTGTGCATGACAGCCAATTTCTAGCTACAGCTTTGTCACAAAAAGTGTGAATTTAATACCTTATGGGTGGCAGGGGTTTGTTGACTGAAGACAGCTTTGAGGAACAGAGCAGTTAACTGTTTTGTATGTTGATGTTTCATGCCCGGGTAGAGAAGAGATGATAAAACCGCCACAAGTTTGGGTTTTACACACTGGATAAAAAGCACTAGAGAGGTTTCATTATTACCGTTCTTCAAAAGCTCTCTGTAGCGCAGCCTCACTGAATGTGATGCATTCAAGTCATCAGGAAAGAAAAGTTGTGATATTTCACAGATAGAGTAAGTCTATGGACCAGGGAACGAGTGAAATGAGATACCACTGAGACACTTCTCTGTATCTGAGAGGGCTCCAATTCAGCCTTATCGAACTATTGCAAGAAGAGGTTGTGTGAGAAGGTGCGTGCCAGCTACACAGTAGAGCCCTTAAACCTACTCAGAGGAAAGGGGGATTGATAAGGACAGAGCCCTCTCCAACCAGAGAGCACACAGGCACTCAGGCAGGGTATCGTCTCCCCTTTGCTGTGATCTGCAGTGTATCTGTGATGGGTTGACCCTGGCTGGACGCCAGGTGTCCACCAAAGCCTTTCTATCACTCCCCCCTTCAGCTGGACAGGGGAGAGAAAATATAACAAAGGGCTCCCGGGTCAAGATAAGGACAGGGAGAGATCGCTTAACTAATTACTGTCATGGGCAAAACAGACTCGACTTGGGGAAAAATGAACTTAATTTATTGCCAATCAACCAAAGTAGGGTAATGAGAAATAAAATCAGATCTCAAAACACCTTCCCTCCACCCCTCTCTTCTTCACAGGCCCAACTTCACTCCCAGATTCTCTACCTACCCCGCCCCGGCAGCGCAGGGGGACAGGGAATGGGCGTTANCGCCCCGCCCAGCGGCACAGGGGGACGGGGAATGGGGGATACGGTCAATTCATCACACGTTGTTTCTGCCGCTTCGCCTTCCTCGGGGCAGGACTCATCACACTCATCCCCTGCTCCAGCATGGGGTCCCTCCCATGGGAGACAGTCCTCCATGAACTTCTCCAACATGGGCCCTTCCCACAGGCTGCAGTTCTTCACAAACTGCTCCAGCATGGGTCCCTTCCACTGCGTGCAGTCCTTCAGGAGCAAACTGCTTCAGTGTGGGTCCCCCGCAGGGTCACAAGTCCTGCCAGCAAACCTGCTCCAGCATGGACTCCTCTCTCCACAGATCCGCAGGTCCTGCCAGGAGCCTGCTCCAGCACAGGCTTCCCACAGGATCACAGCCGCCTTCGGGCACCCACCTGCTCCAGCGTGGGGTCCTCCATGGGCTGCAGGTGGATATCTGCTCCACCGTAGACCTCTATGGACTGCAGGGGGACAGCCTGGCTCACCATGGTCTTCACCATGGGCTGCAGGGGAATCTCTGCTCCAGCACCTGGACCACGTCCGCCCCTCCTTCTTCACTGACCTTGGTGTCTGCAAGGTTGTTTCTCTTACA
>VYZV01010869.1:160304-247951 GCA_013401275.1 Pandion haliaetus
CACCCCCCCACCCCCGCTGCTACCAAAACCTCGCCACAGAAACCCAATACAGTATCTCAGGGCTTTCCAAGCCAGGTAACCCCTTATTACAATGATCAAAGGAGAGGCCAAACTACTGCTGTGTCTAACACACATCCTCTCCTGCATGTCTTCCTCCTTCTCTCAGAAAAGAAAAGAAAAAAAAGTTGTTTCAGAAAGCTAAGACCATTGCGTATTATCTCCAAAGACCAAGCACTGCTTGCAGACCACGGGCAAAGGCCTGGTGAGGGTTTGTGAACGATCCAATATCTTCAGTGTTCCACAGGGTCCCTCAGCGCAGCAGGACACCTCACCAATGTGCATTTGGGCTGCAGAGGACACTTTGGGTGGGGGCAGCAAGTGGCCTCAGAGGCATGGATGGAGTGAGCAGGAAGGGACCTTGAGACTAAAGCAGAAATGTGTCATCTCTCTGTGAGCAACCTCTGCCTCCAAAAGACTTTGAGGAACCTCAGTTTCTTCCCACAGACTTTGCTGTCCCAGCATAGCCCTCAGACTATGGTAGCCTACCTGTGACTGAACCTGTTCCTGTAAAGGGCTGCAGTCTGGCCTTTTGCCATTATCTGGAAAAATTAACTCTTCAAGAGAGTTGTTACAAATGGTATGATCCTGGGACTGGAGCTCTATAATGAGGTTTTAAGAGGGGCATGGCATTCAGTAGTGCTACCGACAAGAACAAATGAAGCATATAAACAATTTATTCTCATCTGTCACAGGAGCTGCCCTACATAAAAGCCAGATCACCTTTGGTCAGTGCCAGAAGTATTTCTAGATAAAGTAATATGGGCAGTCCGAGGATCACTGTGCCCCTTTTAAAAAGTACATGTGCTTATTTTTATTCCTAGGTTTAGAATGGAAAAAGGTTTTGGAAACATTCACAGGACAGCCTGGTGCAAAAGTAGAACCAAAGGCAATTTCACAAGATTTTAGGTTTGATAGCATTGTCCTCAGGAATGAGCTCCATGCTTGCACAGTGCTGTGGTTTACTACCCAAATACAAAACAGGTGCCCATAGTCCAGAGCACAACCGTTCACTTCAAGTGAAACAAAATCCAACACACATCTTGGTGTTCTGGCTGGTGGCTCCCGAGACATTTCCTGAAAAGAGTACATTACTGTTTGCTTCAAATACTTCATGCAAGAAGTATGTGACAGGGAAGAAAGGTGTTACTCTGCTCTGACAAAGTTTTGGACCTAAATGCTACAGATATATGTGTTGCTTGGTGCCAGCACTAAAACAAATGTGACATTTGTATATCCTCTCTGTCTCATACTGCCAAAGCATATGGCAAACATACTACAGGGAGTAGCCTTTTCCATACAATTTTTCCAGATGTATCATCTTTACCACTCCAGCATCAGTCCTTGTTGCTCTGCCTGCAAGTTAAATCTTCATACTATTGACTACCAACAGCACTTCATAAAGTAAGTTTATTGTTGTCTTTGTAGGAAGTGGACATTTACCCTTTTCAGAGTAGATCTTTTTCTGGTAGCAGGGAAACAGAAGGATCTACAAAGAGCTTACAAAATTACCTCCTTGAGAAAAACTAGATGGAAATGTTTAGAGAAGCAAGCTGCAAAAAATGAGATATCCAATTACTTGTCATCCCAATATGTCTGTGGGATTTCATTTGATCACTTTTGAGGACTGACCCAGTGAGGGCTTTCCATCTGCATCCTCATCTGCAGGCCTTCAGGCACTGCTGGAGCTGGGGCTACCCTGCGTGAAACAGAGGAGCAGGCACACCACCAGCTCAGGGGGGCTATTGCTGATAACTGCCCACAGACCCATGCTGGATCCCCTGGTTTGGGTGCTGAGGCTGCACTGCCAGTGACATGATGTCTTCTTTCTTCTAGCCCTGTGTTTGTGTGTCTTGCCTACCAACAGCCTTGTTGCCAGCTCAGAAAGATCTGCCTGACCATGCTGGATGCTTCTGATTGATATGAAAAAAAGCAGAAAACTGTTCTGAGTGGTTCCCAGCAGTGTTCATGACAGTTGCCAAGGAGCATAGCATGGCCAGGATCTGTTTCGGCCTATAAAGGCATGCCCTAATCTCATGAGGGTGCTAGGCAGCTTTTGCAACCACCTGCTCACTGCTGATGATCCTGGTGCTGGGCCCGAGGAGAGGGGTCTGCTTTCCCTCAAAGGCCGTGATCCCATTAGGGGCTGTTGACAGGGAAGTGTTGCTTGTGTGGCACTCACCAAGAGCAAAGCAGGCTTCAGCTCTGGCTGTAGCCACAGAAGTAGCTCTTCTGTAAGGAGAGTCTACAAGGGGTTCTCTGTGGTCTGGTATGCAGCGGGGAGGAGGGAGCAGGCAGGCCAAATCTCTTCTGGGAGGCCTCCTTGGCCCTGGTGTAGCATGACGTTAGGAGGGTTGTTCACTGCATGTGTGGCTGGGCAGTGCAAAGCTGTGATGCCATGGTGTCTTGGCACAGGCGGCACTGCACTGTCCCTGTCTGCTGTGCAAAGTGTGACTTCTGCCAGGGAGGAGGGCAGGTGCGCCAAAGGATGTGCCCAAAGGCCACCCCAAGGGCTGGGGACCATGTTGCAGGGTCTACCTCCAGGGTATGGCTGGTGCTGGGAGTGAGGGGAAAGAGGCAGGAATTCAACATTGTTTATTCCTACATGGTTTGTTTCAGGGGCTTTTGTAGTGGCATCCCTACTGCATCTCTCAGTTACCTCTTGCTGTTAAGGATGTCAGTAACATGGGATCTAAGATCATCTTATTTCTTGCCAATATCAAGCTATTACAGTCCAAATTCTATAAAGGAATTAACACTTCAGGAATCAAATCATGAAATCATTGTAATAGGCAAACACTGTTTGCATTCAGGTCATGTCTCTGAAGATCTAACATTGATTTCAAATTCTGCAGCCTGCTCCTCCTGCTTTGGCCCCAGCGGGCTGAGAGATGCTGAACCTGCTCGGAGATACATCAGAGGTACATGCAGCTGCACCAGTGGGATGTGCTGGGAGGAGAAGGTGCCCAGAGGAGGCTGAGAGAGGGCTGGCACAGGAACAGAAGAGACAATCCCCTGTTCACATCAAATGACATCGTGGTGCAGAGCAAAAGTGCTTTTCCTTCACCAATACACCATTTGCATGCACTCTGTGACCATAGAAAAAAAAGCCTTTCATAAAACACACTTTACTAAATCACAGAAACCCTTCCAACACAAACTTTAATCAGCAAGCTTTTCCATAACATCTTTGCTAATGAGAAGTTACTTACGTGAAAGCCAACTAGCATTTGTTTTCTCCAGAATTTTGCAAATAGTAATAAAGTGAGGTTTGGGGAGACGTTGTGGGGTTGTGAGTTTTTTGTTTCTTTTGTTTTTCCCTGAGGGACAAACTACTAGTGCAGTAACCAAGGTAGCCACTAGTGTTAAGGCTGTTATACTTCCCAAGGCTAGCCATTAACAGGACATTTGGCTGCATCACAGATGATTTGAGTGCTCTTATTTGAGGGGAAAATAGTCATGGTTATTTTTGTAGGCAGAGAAGATATTTTAAAGAAACATTTGAGTCTGCCTTTTACGTAACCCAGAAAAAAAGGATACAAAATACAGGATCCCTGTAGGTACAAAAATGTTCTTCAGGTTTTTAACACCATTATACGCAGAATTCACCTTGTTTTTCCTTTCCTTTTCTAATTTTTTTCAGCGTCTTTTCTCTGCTAATAGCAAAAGAGAATACACTGCTGCAAGTAAAAGAAAAGCTTTTATCTAGGATTTCTCCATGTTCTAAAATTCCAGTTCTATATGCCCAAGTGACAGTTAGGTAAGGGATTCAAACAAACAGTTAATGAGCAGTTCTTCACTAAACTCACGGCAGGAAGAGCTTAAAGTTCATCTGGTTCTCCTGTCCTTCACAGACAAGGCCTTGAAATCCCCCCTCTGAATAATTTTTCTTTTTTTTTACTCTAAGGTTTGGGGGTTTAAAAATTTTTTGTTATCACAGTTAGTATAGAAAAATGAACATTGTTTTATGGTTGTATTTTATAATTCACACAATATATATGCCCCTTATGGAACTGGTGGAAAGTAATGATGGAAGGCAGTGGAACAAAGTCTATTGGAGGCCAGTAGCTAGTGTTGTACCCCAGGGGTCAGTACTGGGTTCAGTCCTGTTTAACATCTTCATTAATGAGCTGGGTGATGGGGCAGAGTGTACCCTCAGCCAGTTTGCAGATGACACCGAACTGGGAGGAGTGGCTGATACACCAGGGTTGAACATCAGCCAGCAATGTGCCCTTGTGGCAAATAAGGCTAACGGTACCCTGGGCTGCCTTAGGAGGAGTGATGCCAGTAGGTCAAGGGTGGTGATCCTTCCCCTCCTACTCAGGACTGGTGAGGCCACATCCAGAGTGCTGGGTCCAGTTCTGGGCTCCCCAGTACAAGAAAGACATGCACATACTGGAGAGAGTCCAGCAAAGGGCCACCACTAAGATGATGAAAGAACTGGAGCACCTCTCCTCTGAGGAAAGGCTGAGAGAGCTGGGACTGTTTAGCCTGGAGAAGGGAAGGCTCAGGAGGAATCTCACTGATGTGTACAAATACCTGTAGGTATACCTAAAGGGAGGGTGCAGGGAAAATGGAGCCAGGCTCTTCTCAGCGGTGCCCAGTGACAGGAGCAGAGGCAGTGGGCACAAACTGAAACACAGCAGGCTCCATCTGAACACCAGGAAACACTTTTTCACTGTGAGGGTGACCGAGCCCTGGCACAGGTTGCCCAGAGAGGTTGTGGAGTCTCCATCCTTGGAGGTAATCAAAAGCTGCCTGGGCACAGTCCTGGGCAACATGCTGCAGGTGGTCCTGCTTGAGCAGAGGGGTTGGACCAGATGACCTCCTGAGATTCCTTCCAACCTCAACCATTCTGTGATTCTGCGAATAAAATGCATGTTATGAACAGGAATTGGGATTCTCAAGACACACACTCCCTCTACTCCAATATACTTCCAAAGCATACCAAAACCAAACCATCTTGCCTGTAATCATGTACTGTTCCACCACTATTGCACAACAGTGAGTAAGAAGTAATAGCAGAGAGGTGTCTGAAAGTCTTCTTCATAGTTCTTTTACTGCTGGAGCCACCTGCCACAGAGGAGGCTGTGGTTCAAAATCACCTTGTGAACAGTTCTGCAAAGAGCAGATTTTGCACTAATGGATCACTCCTTTTCCTTTCTTCCATCTCTCCTTCTCCCTCTGGTATTGCAGCCCTATATACTATAAACACAGCAGAGCACACCTAGCAAAAGTCTCGGTATAAGAAGTTGTGTGGGGTCCATGCCAGCTCCATTCCAGTTCATGCCACCAAAGTCCCTCCAGCCCTTAAACTCCAGCACAGCTGCAGCCCCTGTAGCCATTGCAGTGGAGCAGGAAGCTGTGGGTTAGCTTTTCATGCCTTTTATTTCTGACAGCAGAGGTACTACCCTGCTACTTAGCATCTGAAGGCAAAGCTGAGCACAGCTCAGCCATTGGAGGCTGTACTAGCATTTTTATACTGTGTGCGTTATTGCTGTGGTGCTTCTTTCCAGGGAAGAGGAAAGCGTGGAGGGAGCAGATTCGCTCCGTGAGTCACTGGGCAGATTCCTGCAGGCCAAGCCAAATGCAGGGTTTCAGCTAAAAGCTGCTTTTATGGGAAATATGGAAGGTGTCAGCTGTTTAGGTTGGAAGCTCCTTTGAGGACTTGGGGCCAAGTTCACCCAGGAGCGTGCGTGCTCCTAAGCACTCCCTGGAAAGTGAGGCTGTTTTGGCCTCTTTGTTTTGAGGCCTCTTTGGTCAGGCGTTTGCTTACCACAGAGCTTGCTAAATCTGCCGGCGGTGCCATGGGCACCTGCTCATTTCTGTCTCTTCCTCCTGCCCCTTCTTATTAACATTTTTGAAAGGTTTCAGGTTTTTCCCCTGAGAGAGCTTGCAAGGAATGAGTAAATGCTTATATTGCAGTTTTTAATCTATTTATTTTGACTGTTTCTTTTTGCTCTTCTTTGGACATACTGTGACACATAAATAAGCTATGACCTGTCATCCCAGAGGGAGGAAATGGGAGAGTGTGCATGGAAAATGTTCTCTAGTTTTCCTCCTGTAATTTTGGTTATGACATCACACTAAATGAACAGGCTATTTTCTGGAAGAGAGTTTGATGTATTTTCTTTTAATCATCCAAGGTGTATATGCTCAGACCTTCACAGTAAACCTGAAACCCATTCAGAATACGTATCTTTAAGTCCTTCAAGGTCTATATCATACCCCATTTAAACAACCAATTAAAGTTTAATTTCACTGTAGTTTTCAGATACAAGGCAATCACTGTCTCCTGCAGTGCCGATAAGGACTGCAGCAACAAAGACTAACACTCCAAGTAGTAATTTAGAGACAGAGAAAGGAGGTGAAAGTAAAAGATTTCCCCCTTTGAAACCAACCAATTATAAGCCTACAGTGGCCATTTCCTGCTGTGAAAACTGCTGGTAAAAAAATAAATGAGAGATATCCTTAACCTATAGGCTTCACTGTCATTTGGGGGTGAAATATTTTTTGTTGATTTTATGTGATTTTTTTTCATAGAGGTTTTTTTTTTTTTTCTTTTGGCTTTGTTCTGTTTTTGGGGTGGGTTTTTATTCTTGCTTAGGCTAGGGGAGGGGAAGTAACAGCAGGGGCAAGAGATACAAAAGCAGAAGTTTCCCCCATGCTGCCCAGTTGATTATTCTAGCACTCACCTGTGAGCACCCTTCACTGTACAAGGGATGCCTTTGAGAAGACATATATAAATGCTTCCCTGAACATCTCTGCAGCAGAGGCTCAGCTATCAGGCTTCCAGCACTTGCAGTTAAGCAGGGTGTCTGGTGTGTGATGATTTCGTGACGCAGATCACTATCAGTGAGAAGCTAAGCTGAAAATTACTTATTTCATTTCACACAAGATGGGGAATGGAGGCAGGGCTAGAAATGAAGTAAAGCACTGTAGTTAAATTCAGCAAATTCAAATGGGAGCAACTTGCTGACTTCACCAGAGACTGGCTGCTGAATACAATATTTGAACCAGGCTTCCTCAACTGAGTAAAACAATGACTCCTTAGAGTCCTAAGTCAGGATTTTACTAATTAAGACTACATGTCTGAATATGCAGATGTACACACCAATATAGTCAGAAGTTGAATTTGTTGTATTATATTGGCTTTCCTTATTTACATGTATTAAAAAAAAAAAAAAGAGGAAAGAGAGGAGAGACCATAGACTATATGCATAACATGTTCTGGACATCTGCAGACGTGACACAAAATAAGATTAAAAGAGCAAAGTTTAGGAGGTTTGACACATAACTACAAAAGAACAATAACAATTTCAACATCAGCTGTTTTCAGTGCATTAAAAGGTATTGCCACTGTGCTTCCCCAGTGATCTTTATGGTTTTAGCTTCTTCTTGTTTCAATATTCAGGTTTTTTCTCACATAAGGATTTGTTGCAAGATCATACTGAAAAGAAGAGGAAATGAGTGGAAAAATGCCTGGATGGGGGAAGCAATGAAACTACATATAAAGAATGGGAATCCAGCCCAGACATTCAGACATCCAGCCTGGGCCTCCGTGTATTCCCCCTGGACATCACCTGCAGTCGGCGGAATCTGGTCAGTACGCCTGGTGTATTCATCTCATCCTAACGCAGTTGATCCCTAAATGCACCTATTTCTCTCTTGACTACTGAGAGCCCATGGTGACTAGCTCAATTGTGGACGTCTTAAGTGATATGAGATAGATCCCACCCAAAGCATCAGTCAAATGCTCACTGAACTAGAGAGATGTGTTTTGTGTCCTCTTATCCCATTACTTTCTAGCAGATTTTAGGTGTTGTTTGTGACAATAGAGTATGAAACATTTTTAGGCACATATGTGACTTAAATTGATAATACGTTTTTAATAAATGGTTTGGAATAGACTTATTCACAGTTTGCTGTGCTCCATGCACTGAACGAAGGGCAGAAGACGAAAACCCCACCATTATTTATGGTATGGCAAAATATTTTCTCTGTGCTCTAAGTTAAAAAGATTATGGAAAGAAAAAGAAGGAAGGGGTGGATGGGGGGAAATAACCAGAACCAAAGGATCCTGAGGCAAATTTTATTTATGGAAGCCGAACTCTGCCACTTCCCTTCCTTTGGCCCCAACAGTTTGAACAGGCACTTCAAGGTCCCGTGCCTCATTGGCACCTTCTTGATGGTTTTGAAGACCCAGTTTTGAAGGAGAGTGGCTGTGGCCGGGCACTGGTGGGGGCTGGCTGGGATCTCCAGCCTTGTGCAAAAGCGGATGCCTGGCTGCTCCCCCTGACCATATGCTGCTGGGCAGGCTGGGAAAGCCAGTGGATATCAAGCACCAGGACCCTGCTAAGTTAAAACCACACTCTTGACTATTCCCCATCAGTGTGGAGTCTGTGTAGGCTCAGAGACATCCTTGGCTTTGTGCAGCACACAGGGCTTTAGACCAGATCCTGGCCTTGGCTAAGGTTGGGTGTGAGCCCTTGAAGGAACAGTTCTGGCTGGGTTATCTTGTACCAAGAGGGATCCCTGCTTGTCTTGGTGAACCTATCCCTTCGGGAGGCATCATGTTGTGCATCCTCCAGTAAGACATGGTCACTTCTTCTCTTTGAAATTAATGTATTATTTCCATCCCCCAAATTCATGCATGTTTATTGATTTTACTAGGTAGGAGGGAAGACTATAGCTCAGACTGTGGCCAAACTGAGAGAACCAGAGTTCTAAAGAAAAATGTTGTTTCAAACCGAAGCAGGTATGAGATATGGAGAGGGTGCTCAGCAACCTCAGTCATAGCTCAGCCAGGCATCTGCCCCTATAAGTTTTATATCAAAATTTTATAGGCACTTGCACCTGGGAGCTGAGGAGGAGAGGAGCTTGGGGCACAATCTCTGGCACTGGATCACTGGCTTTCCAGGGTGGCTGGAGGATGCCCAGGCTCAGGCTGCCAGGGCAGGGTGGGTTTTGGCAGTCCGGCTGCCCCTCGTTCTCTCATGGACAGAGCACTGGGATCCCCCCGCAGCCCACCCGCTTGCCTGCACAGCCCTGCTGGCATCACACACGGTCACACCAAGGAAGAGGAGGGACATGTCGTGGTGGGAAATCGAAGAGATCTCTGCAGACATTGCTGAAAAGGTTGTCCACATCTGGAGTTTGACGGTGGTGCCACAATGAGGTTCTTCCAAGGTGGCACACCTGGGAAAAAAAACATCTCATTGAGAGCTTGTTCGTTACTCTCATGGTTATATAAAATGCAGCAGGCTCAGCCAAAATTAATGTGAAAAAAAAAGTCTGTTCTGAACCAGGGAAAAAACTAACATTTCCTAAAAAATTGAAAAATAAAAAAGTGAGGCAGAAGGGCAATCAATTCACATAAATCAAAGCTTTTAATTTTGATTTCAACCATACCTTTGTACATATGTGTGTGTTCTAGTTAGCCTAAACTGCAATACAAAGACATCTTGAACCTCAGAAAAGAGAGTTTTGGTTACATAATTACAAGAAAAATGCATTTTCACAGTTTCAAAAGTTCTGTACCACTGTTCTGAGCAAATACTTGTATTGAAACCCATAATCTAGATTTAAGTGAATAGGAATTTTCTGACAGGAAGTATTAGATCACCAAATTTGCAGTCAGCCGTAGTGCAAAGCTTAGCTGTAACTCATTGTTCTGGTATTTGTATATTAGAGACCAGTGTTTGACCTTTCTTTGAATCTTGGCAAATCACACCTTTAGTCAGGTGTTAAAGGAAGGGAGTAAGATAGGGAAAGCACACTCCATGCATTCTCCAATTTAAAACTAAACTTGTATTTTAGAATAATAAATTTAGACTAAAAGCTAAAGAGTGTATTAAGCCGTAACTGCCTATTGAGATTAATTCAAACCCAACATATCATTTTTAAAAGTCTGATTTCTCCATTACAAAAAATCCATGCAACCACTCCATAAATAAATACAAATTTGCACAAGCATCATCTGAAAGAGTCCCTCCCCCAGGCTGGCTTCTTGTCACAGGCAAATGCTTAATAGGTTGTGGCTGGAAAATCCCAGGGAAAGCTGAGGATTTTTATGAGATGAGCACCGATTGTGCAGAAGCCTGCAGCTATTGCTGACCTGCCTCTTTCACAGAAAGAGGATTATTGCATAAAAGAGTGCTAGAGATATTGTATGAAAAATACATTTTAATTTCTTTCTCAGCAAGAGAAGAAGGTGGAGAGAAGGGAAATCGGAACAGGCAGAGGAGCTACTTCTGCAACTCATTTAGGTGGGATTCCTTTATTATTTTTATTATTACTGTTGCTACTCGGAAAGTTATTTAGAGGGTCTTATATGGATGCACATGAACAGATTCCTAGTCCCACAGTCTCCCTTTGTCTCCTCCAGACACATAGAGCTGGTCTTCTGCATACATAAAACCACACGTTCTCCCATGAACATAAATATTTTTCTGGCTTTTCCCCATGATTTCCCTTCTGCTACTCTCTCCTTACCTATTAGACAGATTGAACCAAAAGACAGACACTACTTGTCTTTCTAATTACTGTGTACATGGAGGTGCATCAGCCTGGGCTTTTCTCTTAATTGTTAGCTGTCTGGAGGTGACTTTCTTGTTGTGTTTAATGTCAGGGAGCTGCCTGCCTTCCCACCTTACACTGAAGAGCGTGAATGCAATGCCATGACCTCAATATCTTTGTTAAATGCTCTCTGCTCCTTCTCCCAATCTCTTACAGTCACACTCACCTGGCGATGGCAGCTGATTCTGCTCACCCACTTTCAGCCTCAGATTTCTCCCCAGGTCCCCCCCTTCATCCTCCCATCCCCCTCCACCCTGACGCTGATGTTGCACTTCAAGCAGCTTGTTCACCTGTATCCATGACAACCAGGATGACATCAGCATGAGGACTCAACATCACAGTGAGGACTCCAAACCAATTAAATGCTAATAATGCCTTTTTAATTGTGGTTGAAATATTTCTCGTAATGAAAAAAAGGGGGCGGATGGGTGAGAAGATGTAGAAGATGGAGGAAATTTTTTCTTTCCTTGCTGGCTGCCTACACAGTGACAACACCACGTTTTCCCCAGGCACCACAGCAGTCTCAGCTGCTGTCAGAAATCATCCTTTCATATCCCTGAAGCAGTCTGCATCCTCAGTGCCACTATGACCAGCTGCAAATGCTTGGGTGGCCAGTAATGTCTGATCTGCCATTGAGATGGACAGAGGCGTGACACCGCTACTGCTTCCCATTCAATTAGGCAGGGACGCACACAGCTTTCCTCAGGCCAAACGTCTGCCCACGGGCTAAGCAAGGTCCCAGGCATGGTGCACACCCTGCCCCTGCCAACGTGATGCTGCAGCAGGCAGGGAGAGAGGAGGAAAGTGTGCTGCAGGGATGTCGCCTCTGTCCCTTTGCAGGAGGCCTCATACAGAAACACAGGCATGACCTGGCTTATGCTTACCTGTCTCTGCTGCTTCCCATGCTCGCTCTGGCTGGGAGTAGCTCAGGGAGAGCTGCCCTGAGCAGCTCCTCTCCTGCAAGAGCCCCTGTGGGCTCTGCAGTGTGGGGCTGGGGAGCTGTGGCAGATCTTTTGGGGCTGCAGTGCCAACACAGCTGAGCATGGCAGAGCTTCTGCCATTTGAGCACAGGTGAGCAGTCCTAATGCCTCATGCTCCCCCACATAAGCAACTTCTCCAAACACGGAAATTTCCTATGAGTGGAGCAGGGAGAAAAAATAACTTCCACCTAATCAGCTTTGTGTATGAGCAGCCCTCCTTACTTGCTTGCTGGCGATTGGTATTAACAATGTAGGTCAGGTCAGTCCCTGACAACCAGAGGCTTTCAGCAGCAACCTCCTAGCAGTGGGGGAGCAATCACATCCCCCCAGCCCTCATCCCCTGCTTCAAACCTGCTCCTCAAGCTCCCCCCCATCGCACAGAGCCAGAGAGCTTCCCCCAGGCTGGTTGCCTCCGAGAGCCACCGCTGCAGTCCCTGGGCTACATCGGTCCTTGGGCATGCCCAGGTGAGCAGGGAGAACCAAGGCTGACTTACTGATGGTGTTGGGCTGCAGGCATCATGGAGAGGCTCTGGGTGTCTGCAGCTCTGGGGCTGCCCTTCATCCACTGCCTGGTGGGGCTGGGGAGCAGCTACGTCCCTCATCTACTGCTCACTTCTCCAAAGCCCTTGGGGTATGACTCTTTTGCACCAAGCAGGCTTTTGCAATGGGAAGGGTACATCACCTTGTAGCTCTGAGATGGTTTGGGCTACAGATAGCCTATTTGTCAGCCTTTCATCACACCAGACATGTTTTAGCTTTGGTTCATTGCCAGCAATTCAGGCAACAATCCCAGCCCTCATGAAAAAGTTGCTCGTGCTCTGTGATGTCCTACACATCATATGGCTACATCATACCAAGTAAGCTTCAGACGGTCCTCGTTCCCAATCTTCTCAGGGAGCAGGTCTTTGATGTCCTACAGGACACGTTTCTCCCTGCGAAGAGGGCCTGTGAAGCTGTTGGTCCCAAGGATAAGGTGAGATCGAATGCAGGAAGCAAACCTGTCTCAGCAGCTGATGCGATGGGTCCAGGCTCATTACCAAGAATCTCAGGAGACAAAAATCCTATGATCCTCATCTGGAGGTGAAACCCGCTTGTTTGACAGAGCTGCCCTTGTGCTATAACAACAAAACATCACATGGGAAGGACAGGGTAGAGGACCAAAATGAAAAGGAGAAAGGAGAAAAAATGGAGACTAGTGTGAGAAATAGGAAGGAGGGAGCAAAGAAGAGAGGAAAAAATTGTAATGGAAAAAAGTACCGAGTTACACTTGGAAAGAAAGCAAGCAGGGAGGAAAAGTACACTTTGAAGCTGATCTTCAGTGCTTCCCTCTGACTGTTCTGTGTGAGGAGCTCCGGTATCAAACCTCAGGTTATATGTGAGGACTAGACAATTAAATCGGTTGGATAAGATCAACTGCCTTACTTGTTTTTAAGAAATTTAATGGTTACAGCCACTGCTAAGGATGCTGCTGGAACGTTATTTCATGGTTTGATGTAGTTATTACCATTTATCTCTATAAAGGGCCTGGTCATCTATCACTGGTATCTGTTGCTGTGGCTAGAAGTTAGATTACTGACAAAGACTAAGATGTTGAATCATTTACTTTTATAATAATGGACAAATTTTAGCTTCCTAAGAAAGTAGCTAATTCACGTAATGATCTTTGATGCTAATCCTTGAGGATTTATGTTGCTTTTGTCCTATCTTATTTGTGTGAACTCTTTTTCCTTATTACAAGTGTAACTGCACCGCTTGGCTGACAGTGGCCTTTTAGCTGAACCGTGAACTGATTTAAATTGAGTATTGGACTAGTTCCCTTTGTGAACCATAGTCCTATAAATTGGGGACGGTGTTAGGGGATGGCTACTATGGGCAAAAAAAATGTTTAAATCCTTAGCTGGTTTGACTCTTTCTCTGTAAATGTTATTCCAACACCTTATTTCTAAATTTCCAGATGTCAGTAAAATATAGTGGAACAGTATCCACCCACTGCTACAGATGTTCTTGGCAATCTTTTAAAGTGTGCTGAGGGATATCCGTCAGCTAGACTGGGCAAATATGTATGTGCCCAGCAAAAAGTTAGAGAACATTTTATTTTTTTTAATCTTCTCATATTTTGTGGCGGGGAGGGGGAAACAAGAGAGCTTTAAATCTCAAACACATTTTCCTGACAGAAAGAGTTGGAGGAACAGTTCCCAACCCACTCCATTCACCAGCTGCTCAGGACCTAACACAAATGAACTGCCCACTGGTGATGTTGGCAGAGCATGAACTAAGGGGCTCCCTTGTGTAGTCCCCCAGGAGCCCCTCATCCCAGTGCCATCACCTTTCCTCCCCCGGACCCAGGGAAGCAGGCAGAGAGAGCAAGACCTTCTCCTTTCTCACCGACATGACCTGTGGTCTGCGCAGGGCTGTGTGCCCAGGGTGCTGAGCCCTATGGCTGAAAGACACCCCCTCCTTGGGCATAGCATCCCTAACCCATGATGCATCATGGGTGCTAGCTGAAGGAGGATGGATGAAATTTTGTTTGGAAAAGACCTGCGCTTGCTTAGTTGTAGCTGGAGAGAGGGAAGGAAGTCACTGTCCTTGCCTTGGAGGCAGGGGAGGAGGACCAGTGTGGACACAGGCTCCTGCAAGAAGAGTGGAGACCTGTTTTCAAGGGCAGCTGCTTTACCTGGGAGGAAGCAGCTGGCTTGGGGAGAACTGGGGCCTCCACACTCCTCCTTGGATTGAGGTGGAGGAAAGGATAACCAGCTCCCCTGCGGAAAAGCTCCTCCCTGTGAGCAGAAGCAAAGCTGCTTGCTCAGTATTCTCCCTGCTGTGACCTCAGGAAACATTAACCTTGGATACACCCAGAAGAGGCCCTAAGCAGGGCTTCAGCTGATGCTGGAGACAGCAGGGTAAAGGCTGAACCTGACGTGCAACTTCCAGCTCAGATGCTGCTCCCCAAATACTGTGTATTTCCAGCTGACTGGGGCTGCAGTGCAACCTGAAGAAGCAGCGCTGTCCCTGGGTAACTGCACTGCCTGAATCACAATGCCCTTCGTGCAGTGTCAGCTTCCATAATCTCACTGTTTTCCATCTACTGCTAAAGTTCACAGCAAAACTATGACTGCCTTCAATGGGGAAGAGCAGCAGGCTCTATTAGCATTCACTGTATCTCCTCACTGATAGTGCTGTATGTCACATTATCTCATCACTGTAGGCCTCCAGTGTGCCATCCTGCAGGATACATCCTATGCATTTTGAGCAGCTGGATTCTGTGTGCTAAGGCAGGAGTCTGCCAGCTGCCTTTCTCTGGCAGGCTGTCTCATGGCATCCCTTCTGCATTTGCACGGGGCATTCAGCCTGTGAAACAGCATGAATTTCCAGAAGTTCGCCAGCAGAAGTGCTAGCTGAAGCCTATGCATTGTTCCAGGCAGGCAACAGCTGGAAGTGTGAGCTTGAAAATCCACCAGAGCCTTCAAGTGGATCCTACAGAGCTATGCCAGGAGTTGATAAAATGGATGTCTAGCCTTAGCTCCCAAATGCAAAAGTAAGCACCTAAATTAACAGCCTTACTTTGGGGATCATTGCATGCACAGACCATCTGGAACCACCATAATTTGTTTATGTGATTCAAGATGGGTTCAGAAGCCTAGTTTTAGGTACTGAAATCTGAAAGTCTCATTTTAAAGCCCATCTATGTGTCTTTGTACACTTATCAATCCATTCAAGATGCTCACTTGAGCCATTACATAGTAATACTAGGGATGAAATCAAAACAGCAGATGACTTTGCTGCATTACCACCACAGCACAGTCCTTTCTGGACCATCACCAGAAGAAAGCTGGTAGTACAAAGAGAATGGCAGCCAGGCACTTTGGGTTTCCACACGTATCACCTGCCCCACGTGCAGTACTCCAGGTCCATCCTCACTCACGGAAATCTCAGACAGCTTCAAACAGCTGATTTAAGCCCCACCTTGTCTGAGATGCTGTGAACTTCCTTCCCGGCTGCTTGATTGACTGGCTTGGCATTGGAATGGGAGAAGACTTTGTGCTTTCAAAGCTACATTTGATTTAAGGAGAATTTCTGCAGAGGTGTCACACGATGGATGCCCATGGTATCTCCTCACACTGCATTTCAGCCTCCCCCCTGCTTCTCAGCCCCAGGCTGGGGCTCCCTGGTGGGGGCAGGCAGTCTCTGGGCTCCCTGGGCCCTCTGACAATGTGCCAGCCACAGAGCTGGGTCACGCAGGCAACGAAAAGGCTTTGGGTTTTGATTTTGCACCATTTTCTTCAAATAGAGACACAGATTGAAAGATTAACTAGCTTTGGTAATGGCCATGCCTGTAGCATTCAACTGCGGGGAATTAGCTTGTCATTCTGTGCCTAGTTTACAAATGGAGGAAAAATGGTCTGGTCTCCATTCAGCTGTACCCCTTTTCACCCCAGAACTGCCTCTACAGCTCATGTTTGAGCTGCAAGCATGTATTTTCCTCTTTCTTCATTACACTTCCAGCTCTCTCAAATATTAAATAGCAGGTGCTTAGAATAAAGCATATTATTCTGACAAACATTTTCATCATGAGGTAAATTGGCATATACTAACTGCTTTAAAATACTTACTGAGTAATTGAATACAGCAGTACAGGTTACTATGCAGGTGTCTGTCTCTAATAGTTTATGATTACACACATTTCCCTGCTAAAGGGAGAGACAGTTCCACAAGTAGAGCTTGTTGTTTCAAACAAGAAAAAAAAAAAAAAGGAGGAGGAAAAAGAGAGAGCAGTCCATGCTACCCCCACAGGATATTCTTAAAAAAACAGATGGTTGTATTTTGCAGAAGCTTTTGAAGAAAACTTTAAAGAACTATGCAAATTTTTGCCATTGCTTTTTTTGGTTTGCATATTTCTTCTCAGTCTCCTTCTCTAGCACACATGATTGCAAATCTGTTTCAACCTATAAATAGTTTTCTTGCAAGCAGTGAGCTTTGTAATAGCAAGATACATGTTCCAGAGTTGGGGAGGGGGCGAAGTTATTGTCATTATTCTTTATCTTTTAGAAAATTCTGGGTTGTAAAGCTCAATGCTTTACATTTTGTTAATGTGTCAGATCAAAAACATAATCCCTGCCCCAAGGAGTTTACAGACTCAAAGGGACACCTTCAAACTGTAAATTACATTTCTGTCTGAAATGGCTTTACCTACGTTTTGGCATGTAGCACTTATTGCCAAGAGGAAAAAGCAAAGGGAAAGCGTGTTTCTCCATTTTTGCACCTTGGTCTGCAGCTTTGCCGGCACCCCGTGCAGTCAGTGTTATGGCTTTGCTGCCGGCCACTTGCCCTTCCTGCGTTGTGTGCTGAGCGTGAAGGCGTTGCACCTCCAGCCGCTGCTCTGGCCTGTGCTCATGGACTTGTCCTTCTTTCTTAGGGTACTCGAGGCTGTCTGCCCTAGTA
This sequence comes from Pandion haliaetus, assembly GCA_013401275.1. NCBI lineage: Eukaryota > Metazoa > Chordata > Aves > Accipitriformes > Pandionidae > Pandion > Pandion haliaetus. The sequence continues at coordinate 177,359 of VYZV01010869.1, forward strand.
AGAGCTGAGACACTGCCAATGTCCCTGGCCGAGATGTCCCTGGCCGAGATGTCCCTGGCCAAGGTGTCCCTGGCTCACGTTCAGGAGTCACACAGAGGCAAGGGACAGAGGCATGCTGTGGTCAGCACCTGGGGTGCCACGGCCTCCTGCAAGTCTTTGCACAGCACAAAAACTGCTTCCAAGTGGGATTTCCTAAAGGCAATGCTTTCCATCCTTTTCTCTCCCAGTTAAGCTTAATGATGATTTAAATAAATAAATGCAACACACGGTTTCAGATCCCTTCCATGAGCATACTGAATAAAACTTGCTCAACTTTCAACAGCCTCTGGGTGCCCTATGGTGTGATGTGGAAGGGTTTGTCTTTTCTGGCTGTGTCTATACTAGCAGTAGGTGGGTGTCCCAGAGTAGCCTGGGTCCCACATAATCCAGACCGGGTACCTGGCAGAGTGTGCTGCTTTTTTTCGAGTCTGTGTACTGTTCCCATGGGGACAAATCCTTGGGAAGGGGTGACCAATGCGCATCCTCAACTTCATCCTCTGTGGGCGTGAGAAACATCCAAGGCCCATATGCAGAGACAAGAGTTTGGAAGCACTCCTGGGGCCTTTACACTAAATACCCCAGCGCCATCACCCACCTGCAGTGATAAGACCAACACTTGTAGGTGAGCTGTGTCCTGGGAATCAGCCAGCTCCGCTTGCTCTGCTTTTCCCTTTGGGATGGCAGCCTACAACCATGAATCCACATCCTCTAGTACCACTGCTGTTTGTGACCATGCTTCCCTGCAATAAAACCAACCAGCACCATTTTCATGGGGTGCTGGTTACTATAAATATCTCAGCTCTTACCAGGCTTTTGTTTTTCTTTATCTGTTGGACACCTGTGTCATGTTTTTGGTTTCAGCCCAGCCGGTAACAAAGCACCACGAAGCCTCTCGCTCACTCCCCACCTCCTCCCCTGGCCACGTTGGGATGAGGAGAAAATCAAAAGGCAGGCTCATGGGTCGAGACAAGGACTGGGAGGGATCACTCCCCACTTATGGTCATGGGCAAAAGACAGGCTCAACTTGGGGAAGAAACAAAATCAATTTCATCCACTACAAATCAAATCAAAAACAAGGGTATTAGGAAGGGAAACCAAACATCAGAACACCTGGCCCCCACCCCTCCTGCCTTCCCGGCTCAGCTCCATTCCCGGTTCTTTCTACCTCCTCCCCCTGGCGGCACAGGGGAACAGGAGATGGGGGTTTGGGGTCAGCTCTCCACACCTTGTCTCTGCCGCTCCTTTCCTCAGGGGGAAGATTTCTCACTCATCCCCTGCTCCACCATGGGGTCCCTCCCACGGGAGACAGTCCTTCACCAACTTCTCCAACGTGGGTCCTTTCCNTCCCATGGAGTCACGGCCATCTTCGGGAGCCTCCGCTCCACCATGGACCTCCATGGGCTGCAGGGGGACAGCCTGCCATCTCACCACGGGCTGCAGGGCCATTAGCCTCCTCAGGTGCCCCTCCTCCTCCTCCTTCTTCACAGACCTCGGTATCTGCAGAGGGGGTCCTCTCACGTCCCAATTCCACTACTCACTGCAGGTTCCCCTTCTTAAATCTGTTCTCCCAGAGGCGCTCCCACTGTCACTGATGGGCTCAGCCTGGGCCAGAGGTGGGTCCGACTTGGAGCTGAAGGAGCTTCCAGCAGCTTCTTACAGGAGCCACCTCTGCAGCCCCCTCTCCTGCTACCAAAAAAAAACCCAACCACAAAACAAAACCAAACCTCACCACACAAACCCATAACAACCTGTTAGACAAAGCAAATCAGATCTATTAAAGCTCTGCTTTATCTTTCTATATTGGCAAATGGTGTTGAATCTGACATTAGTTTCTAACTGTGTAAACATTTTTGCTTTCGGTTTTCTGTTTAATGAAATACCAGCCAGTAATAACACATGCTGTAGTGGTGCTGTTCTGTAATTTAGCAGTGCTAAATAGGATTCAGAAGCTGATGATGCAGCCTTTTGCAATAGATGATTTAGTATTTTAATCTTTTTCCACCAGCCCTTTGTATAAGGAGTAACAGGAAATGGCAGTGACATATCCAAACCTGTATTTCACTGCAAAGTGCTTAAGTTAAGGCCCAGTGAAGTGTGACTAATTGCCAGATATTATAATACCAGGTCTGTCATGTCAAGATAAAATAAATTAGATATCCATCATAACAGGTTGAGCTATAGACTTATTAGAAAGTACTGTCTCAGTGCAATGGACATAACAGTGTAGGACAAGTTTAGTTTGGCTTGTTTTTTCCTCCCAGTGTGTAAACAATCCATGCCTGCTTTCCTCTAGAAAAGACAATTATTCTTATATGAGAAGCATAGGCTTTTTGCTAGCCTTGGCTGGTATTTGTGGCACAAGTAATCAACATTAATAAATCCCTTTTTTGTCACTACTTAAAACTTGTTAAGATGCCTTCGATGTTTAGAAGAGCTTGACCATGGGTCAGACTGCTCCATCCCATGCCTCCAGGTATTTTTTAGTCTGCATTAATCTTGATACTATTCATTGAGGAGGTACCAGTCAGACCCAAAATGCTAGCAGTGTTTGAGATCTAACCAATCAGCAGACTCTGACCTGAGCCTCTGCATAATGCATTTGTTCAAACGGCTTCCTACAAGGCTCCTCAGAGGGAGCAATTCCCTCCTCCCCTCCATAGCTCAGAGCTCTCCATTATGTCAATAAGTGACAAGTGAGAGCACATGTGTTACAAAAGCACAGTGGTCACAGTGCATAGAAGAGGTCTATTTGGAAGACCTTTGTCACAGGAGATTTGAGTGGTGGCTTATTGGTTGTTCTGCAGTTCTTTAGATCAAGCAGCCATTTGTGATGACATCTTATAGCCATATACTCCACACTTTCCTGTAGATATTAATCAGACCATTACATCTAAATCTAGGTATGAAATTGGCCTGATTTTTGCAGAGCACCCATAAAGATAACAGAAATGGAAAGAGATCAGCACCTGTGAAAACTGGGTACCATGCTCAGGTACCCACACCTGGAGAACAATACTTGGCAAAACAGTAAGATTGCTAGGACAAAAAAACCTTTGAGCTTTTCTGCAACATTCAGATCCATGAGATGAAAATTTAGACTACAGCTTGATAGGAATTTTTACAAAGCATGTGGTTTTCAGAGGCAGCCTTCTCCTCACATAAGGACTTAAGGAAATTATCACCATCAGAGCAGAAGATTCTGTTTATCTGTCCTGCCCTGGCACATGCTGAGAAAGGACTTACAGGGGCACCTAATTTCCATTCACTGGGGTATAAATTGGTACAGCTCCAATGAAGCTGCAGTTTTTCACCTGTTGAAGAAAACCTTGTGGCACCTAGTAAGTGATACCCATCCAGCTCAACATAATCAGTAATGCTCATAGGAATGAATGTTATCCTTGAGAATCTGTGATTTGCTTGTAGATGCTCCCAGAAACCCAGGACGCAAAAAGATAGCCTTTTTTTAAGTTTGAAGGTGGAAATAAAATAGGAAGCCTCATAGCATAAGTTGTTTTGAAATAGCCTGTTATAAATCAAAAGCTGATCCTGCCTTGACGGAACAGGACTGTAGGACAGTAGGGCTTCCCGATATCTTTCAGAATAGGCTGAGGAATAGGCCATAAGGAATAACTGCGTCTTCATGTACAGGCTTTTATGCTTTTTCTAATGTCCACAGAGGCCATCACTTGGGCTCTGCCCATTGATATCGAGTTAGTCCTAGGAACGATGTGTTAAATCTGTCTAAGAAAAGGACAAGAGAAGTGGCTGTTAACATTACTGAGGGGAAATTCAATTTGGCTTGGAGCAGAACAAGCATCCTGACCAGACCAGGCGAACTAATATGAGTGCAGTTAAAGATATATTGCTAGAGTTACATCTGTATCAGAAAAAGAAGGAATTTTCTTGTATCAGGAATTAGGAGGTCTTTCAGAGAGCAAACAGCTTGCCTTAAGCCACTCAAGGAGAAATGCTGGATTCAGAACTGAATTTACAAATATTTCCTCCAAGTCGGACATTTAGACATTACAGTCTGTCTGTCTTGCCAATGGATGAGTCAATAACTAATGAATATTCCCATTACTGGAATATTTAAAGACTAAAATATTAGAAGATTAGCTAGCATTGTGAAAGGAAATGAGGATAAATTAATTCTTACCTGCATATCCTAATGCCAACTTAAACTAAAGGACTCTATACTTTGAATTTGGTTTCCACCAGTTCCCTCTGGAGTTGATTTACACTACCATCCTCTGCTGATGCAGTGCGTTGTCCCAGCGACCAGCCACGTTCTGATTAAAAGACTCGAGACTTGACTGAGAAACACCAGGATCTAGTGCTATATGAAGTATCTTAAGGCATCCATTTGGCTTCCACTATTGATATGGAAGTCACAGGTCTCCCGGATGCCCTCTGTCATATCTGCCGGTCCTATGCAGGTGTTTTGGATACATCTGTTTTGGTGGCAGAACTGAGTCCCCAGTGTATTGTAATTCCACCATAGACCTTAACCAAATTCTCTCTCCTGCTCCAACCCACAAATTCTTGTCTCTGCGTCAGCCGCTTTTGCTGTGCCTGGAAATCTTCTGGGCGCAGTGCCTTGTCAACCTGTATGACTTCTTACTGCCTAATTACCTGTTCCAGTATAATCACGAAGCCTTTTAACATTTTTCTTTCTCCCCAAGGAAAATACATCTCAGTCACTAGAAAATAACCTTCAGCTTCTAGTGCGAACAATGAAACAAAAAGCTTTCTGAGCAATATCAGTTTCATCTGTACTTTTCCATTGTCATACCTCGAAGAGTCACTAATTGCTGGTGATGTCTCGTGGTTTTAAAGAATTTCTTTTTGTTTATTCTAATTTTCTTGGCCATGTCTGTACTCTTTATAAATTTAACTGCCTTTATCAACTCCATCTTTACCTTCCTCCTCTGCCACTTTCAGAATAATCCCAGCAATTGTTGCTGTAAATCGTTTGAAGATCCCTTATTCTTTTACTTCGGTCTCCTGAGGTCTCAATGGTATGTGCAAACTCGGTATGCTTCAATTCTTGGAAGGATTGTTTCATTTTCCTTCCCATGAAGAGGAATGAAGCAGCTCCTTACGTGCCGGTACAGGAAAGGCTTACAAGGCGAAGCTGGAAGCGGTGTTCCCTGCCTGTCACATAGATGGCATGGAGTGAGGTTGTTGGAGCACAGGGGAAGAGTGCAGCAGGAATTGCCAGCGGGGAGGTATGGCCTTACCATGTCCTTTGCCTGATTGCTCACAGATGCAGCCAGCTTTCTGAGCCGCTCACTGCCCGTTTTTTTATCTCTTAGTATTAAATGGAGGAAAAATACACCCAAACAGACCTAAGGCAAGGGCCAAGACCTGCAGTCTGGGGCATTATTTTATATTCCTCTGCTGTAGCATCTTTTCTATAGGCCTGAACACTTTTCTTTCAGCACCTTGCCCCAATGATTTTCAGGGAAACTTGCTGCTTCCTCAATGTTATCTGCCCTGAGCAAGGTAAATTGTCACCCTTCTGAGTCTTTGCCTCAAGACAGTCTCACCAGTCTGGGGAAGAGCTTTGTGCACTTCTGGTCTTTTTGGCTTTAGCCTGTCCTTGCCCCTTCCTTACAAAAAACCCCATTCCCTGGAAAGAATCACAGTCAGAAGTGCAATACCTCACCCTATCACTCCAACTAGTAGGGGTAAAACCACAATTACAGGCTCCCTGGGCTTTTTAGCAGTCTGTGTCCTGGTTGCATGAGGACAGAGAGTCCTGAAGTTGTTTGCAGGTCCGGCTGTCTCCTGGGATCGCATATTTTATTTTTCCTTGAGCCACTTCCTTCTCAGTTAATCTGATCAAAGTGGCCCTTCAAATTCAACTGTTTTGACTTTTCTCTTAGGTTTTCACTTCTATTTAACTCCCAGGCCTAATAAAATTGTAATCATGACTCCCCAGCCATATTCCTCTTTATTCTGCATATCCTCTAACAGCTTCCTAATTCTCTACAGTTAAAAGTCTTCCACATTTATGTTCCTGCTCTTCATGTGTACCATTTTTCTGGTTTTTACCATCACTATATTACACTGAATTGTTGTGTTAATGGTTGTTTCCCTTGGTAATTAGAAAAATAAATAATTAAAAGTTTGGGTCGTGTATTGAAAAAGGGTTATGGCTCTAGACAAGAGTCCTGAACTAAAACAATCAAATTAGAGGAGTTTCTCCTTAAGCAGAATTTACCTTTTCATTTTTTACAGTTTTATTCTGTCTTTCCTTTGAAACACTCAAATACTCTTTTTACGAGAAGTCCCTGGAAAGCTCCTCTATTCTAGACAGCAACTCTTTCAAGAAATCAGCTTAGTTAATTCCTGTGCATCCTTTGAGTCAGACTTGCAAAGAGGAAGATGTGCTGCAATGACACACGAAATAACCTCTCTGGTAAACCCAGTTCTATCAATGTCAAGTAATCTCAAAGTAGCTTAATTGTAAAACTATCTGAAGAAAAGAAAAAAGCATCTTTTCCTTAAGAATGTCATGTCATTGTACTCTATCATATCCAAAGTGATTTAAAAATGTTATTTCTTACAATAGTCAGGCATGCGCCTATGCATATGGATTTTCCTATGGAATCAATTAAATTCCAGTTACACTAAATGCAACTACCTTGCTAGGGTAATATTTAGTAGTTTCTTCTGCAGCCACTAAACACACAGCTATAGAGCTTCACACTGGCTGACTGATGGACCCCATATTGCAGTTCTTTATTCCTGTTTTGAAAACTTAGATGGCTCGAGAGACTTCGTCAGACATTCTGGATACAAGTAAATTCACCCATTATACCAATCACTCTGAGCCTGAGATTTTGTACACATGAAATTCAAAATTTCTTGCTTTGTCTGATTCATTTTTTCTGAATTTCTTCACAGGTGATTCACAGTAAATACCATACTATATACATCCTAAGATTTAAAACACACCCTAAAGACTGCAACCTCCTGTGGAGACAGGAGTCTGGGACCAAAGGAAAGAAAGACCTGAGATTAACAATAAAGATCCCAGTTTCACAAAATAATCTGACTGCAGAGCAGTCCCGTTTCGGTAAGTCTGCATTGCTACTTGTGGTTCTTCTTTCTTTTTGCTTTTTAAATCAAGCTTGTTGAAGGGAGTAAAGGTAGGATATAGTATCTCAAAAATCCCTTTTTCTTGAAACAGTTCAAAGTAATTGTGCATTGATTCCTTAGAGATAAACAAATGCTATTTATCAATTGATTTTAAAAGCTTGAAAGCAGTGGTTTGAGATCACTTGCTGGCTAAAGAAGTTGGGGGTTGAAAATAACAGAATAATAAATGGCCATGGTTTGGTCACAGAGATGTGAGGTAGATAGTCGATATCCTCCAGCAATGCAGCTTATTTGCTGATACAGCTATAACTGGGAATAAAACCGCCTCAGCCACTAAACCAGGTCTGTGCCTTCAGAGGGGTATTACAAACTCTTTAAGAGAGGTTAGGACAGAGAAACAAACAAGTCACCTTCAGACCATTTTCAAAGAGCAGCTTAAAATACAGTTTGCTTTGCATGTGTCTTACACCCCAGACTTTCTTTGAGAAACTGCTTGGATGTTCATAGCCGCCTACAGTGCTGTGACAATGAACATGAACTAGGGATCATGCCTACTACCTTAAGCCTACAAGGGAACACAGGGAAAACACCAAGCAGAAAACTCACCTTGAGATAAAAGCAACCTGGAAAAGGAATTTTTATATTAGTTTTGTCCACACGTCATGGTCTGTCATGCTCTTCAACAGTAGCCCCATGGAGGACCTATGGGACTCTACCACCATCTGCATGATCCCGACATTTAGTTCCACCCCAGGAAACTCTGCTGACCACCCTGCTGTCCTTGGGTGGTGAAAAGTGACCCAAAAATGCCACTCCCTGGCCCAGGAGCAAAGGCTTTCTCCTCTTGTTCCTGCCCTGGGTTGTGACACCTGGTCATGGTAGTGGAGGAGCACATCCTGGGGCACATCAAGGGGAGCAGCACCCGCTCCAGACTGCTGCACGGGGCGGGTGGGCTGCAGGGGACATCCATGAGAGAGAAGTGCTTCTGCTTGCAGATTTGTCCAAGTGCCTATGCGATTTTTTTTTTCTTTGCTTTAGCCAGCATAACTTCCATATGAGCAGCAGTATCCTCTGATTGCAACAGTATAGCTCCCCCAAATACCTGAGAAGAACTGATGTGGCATTTTGAGTTATACAGAGCTTGCCAGTCCCACCAAGAAGCCCGTTTCTTGGTAGCCCATATTGGTCGTTGTGTTGTAGGTAACTGCTATGCACAGCTAAGGAGTTCCACTGCAATCAAGAAGGTAACTGCTTGTTCACCTTCACCTCTTTCTCCTAAGAGCAATATTGCTGCAGCTCTTCTTGGTTAAAAGATCTGGGCAAACACTTTTGAAAACCTTGTTTGGTAACTGATTTGCAAATGTTGCTCAGTGTAAGGTGATGCTGAGCTCCTAACTTTGGCTCCCCAGGCTAGTAAATCCTCTGTAAGGTGGTCACAGACAGGACTGTCAAATGTTTAGCATCACATAAAGATTGTTAAGCAGTACCATTTTCACAGTGTCACCGTGAGGTTTTTATATGGAAAGGAAAATCTGTCCCTTTTGGCTACAAAACTTTTTTTACAAATTCTTGAGGGTTTGGATGAAAGAGCTATAAAGTTGATAGGAAATAACACCCAAGGGACCTGTGAAACTGCCCAGTAATAATAGTCAGACGACACTGTTTTCCCCGTGCATTCAAATTGTCCGTTCTTGCTTTGGTAGGATTATTTTATATGTGCCTTTTCTCTTGCTTCAAAATAGAAGTGACTGAAAGAAACAGTGCTGTGCAAGAGGTTCTTATTTTGTTTGACAAAGAAATCTCCAAAGCAACTCCTTCTCATCTTTGCCAGAGTTCAGAGGGGTAGAGTGACGGTTTATAATTCAAGGGAAATAATTTCTACTTACAAAATATTTGCTGGTATCAGGTACAATTTGTAATACAATCTCATATAAAAACTTAGAGCATATTTTCTCCATATCAATGATGTATTTCAATAAACTATTCAGACTATAATTTTGTAAATATTACAGAATTACTCAGTTATATATATTAACTTCTCACTAACAATCTGAAAAACAGTAACACTGCTGATACATGAAAAATTTCTGGTTTTCACTAAGAAATGTTGGGTTTACAATTAAAGTTATACATTTCAAGGTAAGGAAGAAAAAAGAAGATTGAAATATATAATTACCCACAGAAAAAGTGTAGATAGAAAGTTTCTGACCAGATGTGAAAGATGTGCATCTATGTCTGATACATGGATTGTATTTTGAAGTAGAATTTCCAAAGGATTTGCATCCACAGTCAGGAGAGGACTTCCCAACAACCTCAGTGTCTCTGGTGCAGAGTGTCTGAAAAAATCCACACATGCAGTGTAGGGCATATCAGGTCCTGTCCTTTCCTTAAAATCTGGCTGCAACTGAGAGTCCTGACCTTGGTTGGAAATCTAGTTCATTCTTGGCAGAAAAGTCTTACTTTCGTCTCTGTGTTAATAACTTTAATTAAAACTGCCCTTCAGCATAGTTTTGGCAGAATAGCCAAAAGCTCAGTGTTAGTCTTGAACTGTTTGTTATTGCCTTGATGAAGAAGAAGAGCAAAGGATCGCATATAATCCTTGTTTTATACTTTTACGTAATCCTTCTAATCTGTAAAAAAAATCACACATATAACATTATACATAGAACCTGCAACAAAGCTGTGGCCTTGGATTTATCCTTTTGTGTAAATTCTTCACATGTGTAAGTGTTTGTAAGATGAGCACTTAATCTTACACTTTCCCTATTACATCAAGTGGGTGGCTGATAGAAGCATAGGAGATGTGTAACAGGAGTAGGGAAAATCAATAGTGTGAGCTGGGCAGAAGAAATCAATGCAACAATGCAGCAAAAGAGCTGAATATAGTGGTGGGGCCAGAGGTAGTCAATAAAAATACATGTGCTTTTGTGATGCGTGGTGAGCGAACAGGTCCAAATAGAACAGAAGACTAACCTGGACTTTCATCTGAATGCTATACAAACTAGATACTTGGGGAGGTTCAGCTCAGCTAGTTTTATGTACACAGGCACATATTTTTCCCCTTCTTTTTCCTTTTTACCTCCATCCTTCTGATCCCAGTTTCCAACTAGTTCTGTATGCACAAATGTCAAAATGTTCAACAGCTTGAAATAAAAAGTAGATTTCTAGCATAATCTGATAAATTCAGTTCATCTGGATAGCTTGAATGCTGTGTATTCTGCTGGATGTGGCTATTTGCTGGCTGTGCATCTTTAGGTGTATTTTTTCTCTGTGTTTTCATAATGAAGTACAAGTCTTCCCCAATCCACTTTCCTCCCCGGAACTGGATTTCCATTTCCAGCCATTTTTTTGTGTTGGGTTACAAATTTCCTGTGACTTGGTAAAAAGGCTGCCCCACTATTATCTGTGAAGGGGAACTATGCCTTAACCAGGCCATGAGTCAAATCCTATTTGACTGGCTGTTTTTGATGTGCTATATATATTGTCTGGGAACATTCTGCCCAGCCTTACCTTCTGGCTTGGTCTCTCTGTAATGCCACACTGTTTGTTTACTTTTCCCTTGGCTACTGCTAAAACAGGTATAACTTCAAAATTGATTTCTCCATGAAGAAACACTCTCTCTTTTCTTTTTGGCCATATTATGGTGTAATTTTTATCCCTTGCACAAAACTCCTGACTTTGTCCCACACTAGTTGAAAATATTTTTTTCTGCTTTGGTAGTGGATACAGGATATTTATGTTTCAGCTCTGGTGTATGGGTTTCTGAAATGATGAGATACCGTGCTCATAAGCTACATATCTGACCCCAATTCTGCTACACCATTTATTACATTTATCTCATTGTTGCCGTGTGGACTTCTGCAGTTTCAGTTGCTCTATGCTTTGTACTGCCTGAACAACATTTTATTTAACAATTAGAATGCTAACACTCAACAGTATGAAATCTGAGCTGCCTGTTTTAAAAAGCCACCAGTATCATCAGGCACAGCTCTTCCCAACTGGGGTCCTTATAAAAGCAATCAGTGCTGGGGAGATCTCACAAAGCCCAACGGCACTGAGACTCACTGCTGGGCTTTGACCTTGCTGTCCTGATTGAGTTTTCCCAGCCCTCAACATCCTCTGGCTTTTCTACAGGAGCCGAGGTGAGACCATCTCCTCCACACTAGGTCAAGAGAGCTGAAGCTTCCCAGAGATCTTTGTAGCTCATTGGAGTCGACTCAATAAAATAATGCTGAGAGACATTGTGTGTCAACCGTGTTGCCTGCCAGGGTTGTTACACTCTTGGTACAGATAGTTACTAAATCTTGACATATCTGATGACAGAGGGCATTTTTTCCCCTGCGACATGATAGTCTTGCCAGGAGGGCTTAAATGTTTGTTTGTAGAGGAAAACAGAAATGCGGTGCTGTTTCTGCTGTACCTGGCACTAATAATCGCCTCTGAACAGACTGGTTCAGCAGACACTGCAAAAGCGAGGGAAAGGGCTTGTGCCAGTCCTCAGGGAGAAACCTGGGACAGAAGGCTTCACAGGAGCTGTTTTTTTAATGCTGCAAATTTTCCCAATTCCCAAATTTCTTTTCAAAGCTCTTTAAAAAGAAAAAGTGTTTATTAATAACTTGTCTGATTCAGAAAGTGCTTTGCTGTGGTGATATTCACATCCCCAGGGAAGAGTCACACTCTGCTGAACTGATGCTACTTCCTAATTTAACTGTATGTTTTTTGCACTTACCTAGTGCATTTTCTGACCATGTGCTTATGGCTCTGAATGGCATTTGATGACTTAGCACTCACTGGTGCAGGGTGGGGGCTAAGGAAGGACAAGGGGACAAACAGAGAGAGCAGTGTATAGCATATGGCAATAGCAAACAGACCTGCCAATGGGAAATCTTGGCCCCAGTTTCAGGAGTTTGAACTTATGTTTGAACCTGTGTTTCCTCTCCAGGGAACTGTCGGCATGGGAGCAGGGTGCATCGCTACGGCTTGCCTTGCCACAGGGCTGCGACAGGTCCCAGCCTGCAGATTTGGACCCAGGAGACTGGGAGCGGTGCTGCATCCCCAGCACAGAGATGTCCACCAAGAGCAGGACTGCCCATAAAGCCATCCTCAAGGACTGCAGTACAGGCAGGGAAGAAGGTCCTTCTTCTTCCTCTCTTGTGCAGAGACCCTCAGAAGGTCTGGGAAAATCAAGTTCCCTGGTTTTAAACTTTGCAGTCTAAGAGAGGGATGCTTTTCGAAGGTCCCTAGAGGTCTGTTTACAGCTTCTTCCACTGAGCTTCCATTGTGATGATGTTGTAAGTGGTCACTTTTCCAGAAAGATGAATGCCTTCTCTGGGACAACCAGGAGGAAAAAATGTCAATTATAATTAAAAATAACCTCTTCATTTTCAAATGCATGTCGCATATTATGGAGGAAAACTCAGCAGTGTTTCTTGCTGATTTGAGCTTCTAAATTTCCACACTGAGTCAAAAGCATTTGTGAGGGGTTCTTCACAGAAGAGCAAAATCCTGTATGATAAAGGTGTAATTATAAATGTGAAAATGCAATGTTGTGATTCAAGGGGTAATGCTAATACTTTAAAGGACTGTGGGACAAGATCCAGATCTCATCTACTCTACAACCAACCCAGCAAAACTCTCCTGAAGTCACTCTGATGACTTCCTTGAAATTAAAGATCTGCATTGCTGTAACAGAGGGGAGAATCGTACCCTACAGCTTCAAATTAGAGCTTTGACATTAATGCTAAAGGCCCAATTCCAAGGCTGTCAGAAGAGGATTTCAAGGATCTATTTATTGACTAGGAAAGAATGTTGCCCTTTCAGAGAGCATCAGCCTGACTTTTCATTTATTTTCATCTTCCTTGGACTTTTGCAAAAAGTAAAGGCGTCTTAGAAACAGGGACTGGGCAATCTTTTACATATGGGGAACTGCTGCAAAGTGATAATTAGCTGCAAGCAACTATTGGAAATGAAGTAGCAATAAATGTTTACAGGTAGGATCTGAAATAATCTCTGTCTTTTCTGGGGCTCCTTCGTTTTGTGATTACTCAGGTAGTGCAAAGTTCTGAAAGAGTAACTTGTGAAAGCAAGAAAAAAATCTTCACATTTAGGTTAGGTGTGGGGGTATATGGTCATTGCTGCAGATTTAATATTTATGTGGTTGGTGGGGAGAGGGAGTGGGGAATGGAATGGGGGTTTCTATTTATTTTCTTTCATAAATCAGAGAAATTATTATTAAAAAATTTACTTCTTCATTCAGGCTTTTTATGGCAAGGACCAGTGCCGGGCAAATAATTGCAGCTAATTCAAGAAAGTTCCCAAAGTCCCACATATGGAGGCAAATATATATTTCCTACCGTGTATATTGTCTGAGTCACATTGAAGTAAAGTAAATGGAGTTGTGCAATGTTTAAGTTGACCTCACATATGAATGTACATTCTTCCCACTGTGTGTTTGTAAAAGTTGCCTGGGGGTTGCTTTATTTTAGCTGGGGTGCTGACAAGGAAGGCAAGTGTAATGAAAACAAAGCAGCCAACGTTCACAAACATGATATATGTGCTGAAGTCAGGAAATCTTTTCTCACTCTGGATTTTAAAGAACTGTATGCAATGTACATGTCACTCAGCCTAGATGAAATTCTTATCTCAAGGGGTCATAAGAGTCTCTGACATGTGATTTTAAACTTGAATTGGCTGCGGGGTTTTCTTGCTGCTTTTCTTTTTACAAAATTACATTTGCATAGAAAACTTTCTATTAAGCTTCACTCAACCAAAAAAAACTCTAACTCTATTAAGACATTTATGTTGAGGTAAGTGCTGACCCTGATCAGGGTTTATTGCACTTTTTGACATTTGGCTATTTTTGAAAATTTTATTGTTTAGAAAGCTGGACTGAATTCATGGATGTTTCCCAGACGTTTTCCCTTCCCTCTCTTAGTTAAATTTTGACCTCAAAGCCTTTATGGAGAGATTTGTGTCAAGCTGCTCAGAGTAACAGGGATGAATTCTGCAACATTTAACCTGCTATTGTGAATAACAAGGTGTCCCTGTTTTTGCGTTTTAATCACACATCTGCTTTCCACACTGGTTAAAGGCATTTAGAGATGTCAGGGGACTCATGGCAAAGGCTGAGATCATGTGTTAGGATGCAGTGCCATGAAATACATCAATACAATTTAGGAGACCACAAGAGACATAGGAAAAACTCTTCCCCCACCATTTCAATTTCCCTCCCAGCCACTGCCCTGATTTCTGGGTTTGGTCAGTTTGCTATGTACCTCTGAGAGAAGGTGGGTAAAACACAGTGCCTGAGTTCAGGACAGTTGTTGCAGTCCCTCACCGCCCTGCGCACTAGGGATGTGCACAGCCAGGATTGACCGCAGGCACACAGCACTGTCACCCAGGAGGAAGAGAAGAGGCTGGAGGAGTGAGTTAATGTGCCTGACTTTCTGGAGGCCTGGCTGCCTTCAAACTTGGAGTACACATCACAAGTGAGATGGGTCTTAGTCTCATCACTTAGGTAAAGCATAAAGAGTCTTGATACACAGGTCAAAGGGAATTAAGGGTGAAGGAGCTGGCTTGGCACTTGCCAGCATAGCATTAGCTGCTGCTCTGAGACAGAACGAGGAGCCCACAGACCCACTTGGGCTGGCCTGAAGGCCAGGTGATAGTGGGTTGAGACATCACTGCCCATTGCGCTCCATGGCTTGGCTTGGAGCAGGGCACAGGCTGCAAGGGCAGCTGCAGGCACCATCCACCTGGTTCAAGAGCAGCAGCATCTGGTGGGTCCTGTCCAGCTCCCCTTGGGCAGAACGGCTATCACTGACCTTAGTGATGAAAAGCACACAGGTGAGAAATTGGTGGATGTGAACCTGTGTTCACAAACCACAAGCGTGTACTTACAAACTATCCAAGCGTGGATCAATGCTGCAGCTTTTGGAAGTGCACATCACCCAGCTTCACAGTAACCACGTGTGTTACTCAGTGTGTCCATGGAGCCCTGTGTGAGCTACCAACAGTGTGAGAACTGGCCAAAACAACCGATTAAACCCTTGGCAGACTGTTTTCATGCTGACCCTACAGGTGTATCCAAACCTAGAAGGCCATGCACTGCAGGAAGGTGTTGTGTCAAACTGCAATAAACCAACAGATCATCACCAAAAGGAGCCCCTTGCTAGCTTTGGGCTGTATAATTTCCTAGAAGTACTTTGTAATATATACTAGCTGCTGCAGGTCTGGAGAGTGGGCTGACAGCCTCCAAGCTCCTGGAGCAAATGTGCCCTGCAGTGTTACTCAACCTCCTTCATGGGGATCAAGACCTGCCAGCAGCAACCCACTGTCCCAGAGGCTGCCAGAGCTTTGCCAGCCGTGTGTGGGACAAGACAGAGGCATGGATTGACAGCCCTGGGCTGCATGTAATGTCATGGTGCCATCAGGGACACCCCTCTCCTGCATGGGCACAGCAGGGTTGATCGAACTGGATCTTGGAAGAAAAACTCGTGAGCACCTGGGGAGGCAAGCGGAAAAGGTACCCATCATGTTTGAACCATCTCTGGGACTGCTGGGGTCTGCTGAACAGCACGTTGTGTTCTGCTTTACCCATGGAGCAGCACGTAGATTCACATCTAAGTACATGAGAAAATAAGGTTTAATTAATCCACCGTTTAAAGAAATAACTGCTAAAATAGTACCATTTTTATCGAGGAAAGGTTATATGTCCCAGAACAGCAGATATTCCTCAATGACTCCGCAGATGAAAGGCACCGCCAGCAATAGCTTTGGAAGGCTTGGGAGTGCTCTCTCGCTCTCACTCTCAAGCAGCCTGTTGGCTAATTACGGCCTTTCACTTATCTCCCAGCAAAATTAATTTTCCACATACATTACATAATGTTTTTGTCTCAAACAGCAGGGACCAGTGAGCTTCCCATCCTCCCCAAAATGACACCTGGTATTTGTGGTATTCCTCTGAACTGGAGGAAAATATTGGGGAGGCTCTAGCCAGAGAAGCACTGGGGAGACTATCAGTGTGTGGTCCCATCACAGCTCTCTGGGATTTATGTAGCTTATTTGTACTTCTTAGAAATGAGGAGAGGGTTTTTTTTACCAACCCTGTAAATTCAGCCTTTGATCTTAAAATCAATTGGTGTTCTTTTGCTTCTCATACCACCAAAGGTGTTTAAAAATCTGTTGCCAGAATTGTGCTGGCAATTTAGCTTTAGACCATGGAAAGCTCAGCCCCATTCTTACTTCATGAAATGAAAGGCAGGTATTAACAATATCCATATGTGATTTTTTTTTTTTTTTTTTCCTTTCCACTAAATTAGACAGAGGTTTCTTAAAGATGCTGTGTGGGAAGATTCAGAATTAAACTATAATTCTTTGTGGTGCATCTTCTTTGTGCTGATGTATCAAACTACAGCTACTGCAAAATCAGCCTCCCCAGCTGCTCCAGGGTTTCCCTTGCATAGGAAGATGCTGTTTGCTCATGGACAGTAAGGGTTGTTCAGTGCCACCCCTGTACATTTACGCTGTAGCCAGCGCATCAGGATTATGATGGGAATTAGTTGTTTGCCAGAGGATCTTGACCATTAAGGAATGAGGGCAGGGGAAGAGGATGAAACTAATCAGAATAGCATAACTTGAAGCAGTTATGAGGTTCAACTAGAAATCAGCAGCATTGGCTATTGGAGGGAGCATTAGTTTCCTCAGACACTCCTGTCTTTCCTGTATAGTTGCACTGTGGATGAGGACCTTGTTTCATTGAAACAGCTGCAGTGCTACTGAGCATTTTTCTGCTTAAATCTAGCACCCCTCAGAGCACCCAGCTTCTGTTGCTTTCGTTATGGGAGAGGAATCACTCTTCCTTTGCATTTGCCTCCTCTGCCTATACGGCTAATACACTCATGTAAGTTACTATTTCTTTAGTATTTGAGTACCTCCATGTACAGTACCAACATAATGATCTGCAACCAGAATAAGGACACCCCACTGTGAGTTAGTGGAGTTGCTGGTGTTATACTTTATGCATGTTAAAATTCTGCTCATGGCAGGATTTAAATAATGATTTTCAGACTATATTACTATCTTTAATTTTTCACGGATCTGTAGTTTACCCAATGGAAGAGGATGCCAGTGCTACCCTGTTGCAGAAAGGATTCCTCAAAGAAAGCTATGCAGCACTTCTTAAAGACAGTCAGCCTCCAGATCCACCCCATCTCCTCAAGGAGCTTGTTCCAAGAATGGGTCCCCGGGCTGTCACCCGCATTATCCCAAAGGAAGGCAAATGCCTGTTTCAGTCAAGTGCCAGTAATGAGCTACCTGGTTTTGTCACACTTAGCATGTTTGTTAATGTATAGATCATCAGAAATGTAAGTCTGGTGGGCAGACATGGTTCATGCTGAAAGATGCACATTGAGTCATCCAAGGGTGTGAAGGGATGAATTTTACCTTCTGTTGAGCCCAGAAATTGTTAAATGGTCAGACAAGTCTTCTTATTACAAGGTGACATATGCAGCTTACTTAAAAATAAATGACCTGATTCTTAATTTAGTTGCAGGAGTGCCAGGACTCCCCCCTGCATAAATTAGAGGTAAATACATTTCGTGGGGGAAGGCATACGTTTGGAGAGATGGAAGATTAGCTCTGTCCAGATCCCTCTGGAGGCTGCAAAAAAATCAGTTATGAAACTGGCACACTCCACTAAGAACAGTTTCCATGTGATGTATGAAAGCTAAGGCACAAAGGAAGACAGTGCCTCACAAAGCCTCTGTCATAAAAAGTCTATAACAAGTCAGCCAGGCAGGGGAAGAGAGAGACATTCAAAATTTAATTTGGTGTAAGTGTGTTTCATGTCTTGATGTATCTTTTATAAATATTGGCAATGGTACTGTCCATCTATTTTGGATACCAAACCCAAGCAATTCAACGTTCATTTTGCTTTAACTTCTTTTGAACAAAGAGTGGTTTCAAAGTAACTACCTAACAAGACAATCATTATCACACAACAGAGGAAAACTGTGAAATGGGTGATAAGGTAAATACCTTTCTCCCTTAGCACATGTCTGGAATATTCAAAGACATGTCTCCACAGGAGCTGGAAGAGCTTGTTTGAGAGCTGGTAAGAAGGAAGGGTATTTCAGTGACTAGTCATAACCAGGAGGGGTCTCTCATATAAAATAAAGTGATGGATGCCACAAGCCAGAGGTCCCAAGAGAGAATTCACACAATCCCTCTGAAATATTCCAAGATCTAAGCTACCTTTGATGCTGTCCAGACGTCTGGAGACATTTCTTCTTGGTTTTTTGCACTAGCCAAAAACATCTGCACTAGCCATTGGAAATGGTCAAGGTTTTCCTGGGGAAATAATTCCAACAGAGAATGCCCTTTTCAAAAAATCCAAAATTCACATCTGGAAATTTTTTATTTCCCCAAAAGCTTTTGATTCTTCATCAGGAAAATCAGAAATGGCCTGCCCTGCTTCTCTTCCTCAGGAACACATTGATTTCACTTTTTTGTTGGAAAAGAAAAATGAAAATTAACAAGATTAGACCAGGCATATGATGAAGAGGCTGGGAAATAACAATAATAGCAACAAAACTTGTGTTACAACTCTCAGACTGGAATCTTCCTGGAGCCCCTTCTCAGGAAATATTTTTTGGTTTTGACTTTGTGTCCTAAAGCATAACCAAAATATATATTCCTTGTGAACAAGTGTTTTAGTTTGTTTTTGCAAGACTGGATTTCTTTTTTCCAAACCTGGAAACTGGCTGCTTCCTTCATCCACTTCTCTGGCTCTTGTTAATGCTCTTTTTGACATCAATGCCTAATGCCTGGACCTGCTTTCATAATCCTGTCACTAGTCTTCTGCTCATTCTCTCTTAAAACACCCTTTGCAAAAAGCTAATCTTCCCTCACAAAGGACTGAACCTAAAAATAGGAAGACCAGTGCTGCTGCTGTGATAATACATTGAGTGTGACTTTCTGACTATATTACTGTAATCTCTATCTTTCATTCTCATTAACCCTATAACATATGTCCTCTTGTCTTATTTTGTTCAGTTTTAGTCTAGCTTGAGTCTACAAACCTCTACCCAACTTACAGCCCTTGTGCAAGTAATTCACTGAAGCCAAACAAGAGAGAATCACTCCACTAACTAAAAAACATACGTTTTATACCACCAGATTGTTGTCTCCCTGGAGAGAGCATCAAGACTTTCACATTTAGTGTATAAATACTGATTTTAAGAACCAATAGCTGAATATCACATTATAAACTCTTACAGTGAGGAAGAAGTACCTTTAACCATGTCAGCTGGCTCTAATCAAGCACAGGTCTGAGCAAGCAAATGTGTTGTGCATGCTCAGGATTCAGAGCTTCATTTTACAAATGGCACCTACATTAACAAGAAGCAAACTTCAAATCCTGAATTGTGTCATCCTTGGTGTTTAAGGTTTCTCAGTCCGAGGCATCCAAACACTTCTCTTCCAGCTTACACCCAATTGTTAGCATTGCTACATAGACAGCCACTCTGTTGTCCCTTTTTCTTAGAGATGAGTAAGTAAATAAGCCCTCTGTACTGTTTCATTTCTGAAAAAAACAGATCTAGATTACTGCTGTGTTAGTCTTAAATACACATGTCCTCCAGAAGGGCTGGCATCCTCAGGACAGGCACAGAAAGCAAGCTTTGCTGAAGTGCTCTCATCTGGGGACAGCTGTGTTTCTGTCCTTGCTTACCCAGTATCACAGCCGACCACGCGTCCATTTGTTGCCGAGTCGCAAGATCATTCACAGCAAGCAGCATCTTCTTTATCGCAGAACAGCACTTCAGGGGGTTCGAGCATCATAAAGTACAACCAGATTTAATAAGATCAGGAGGAAGGTTGGTAACAAACTCAGCAGCCCAGGACTAGCCAAGGAGGGACATAAGCACAAAACCACTGTCAAAACCAAACCAAAACCCTCCAGCAAACCCAGCTCTACACCCAAGCTTTCCCAGCAGTGGATGAAGGCAGCAGCCTCCTGGGTGAGGGGGAAGAGCAGCTACCACACACTAAGGAGAGATGGGGAACATGCCACACGTGGGGCATGAACCCAATGGAGTGAGACCAGATGGACCAAACCGAGCCCCAGCTTCCAGTGATGGCTTGAATCAGTCCCGGGAAACCTTCTTGGACATGACAATGCTCACAAGGCGTTGGAAGAAGTGAGGACAAATGCTGAAGTCTCCCTGAGGACCAAAGAAACACAGCAGATCTTCTGGCACAGCGAATTGAGAATAAAGCTGGGTTCTGTCACTGGAGTCACACAAGGATAGAGACAGCACAAACTGGGGCAGCAGCCGGCTCCAGGAGGTGAATTTACTGTGTGCTCTGGGTGAGCAGCCCCAGTGATGCAAATTGCTGTAGCTCTGATTAATTAGGCTGCTAAACCAGATTTATAGACAGTATATATTGCTATAGGAGCACAAAACAGCCAGAGACTTTCTACAACATTTCATCCTTATGGCCTGGTACACAGACAATGTTTTCTTGGTTTTAACAGCTGTAACTGTGCCAGGTAGGAAATGTTTCCTACCAACTGATTCACACGAATAAACCCTGAGTGTGGTCATGGCCATCATGGCATAACAGTTTGTTACAGCTACCTTGCTTATTCATTTCCCAGACTAATATAAAGCATCTACTGGTGCAGCTGCATTCAAATTAAAAAGGTCATTCCACTTCAACTGTACTGATGTAATACAGCATTTGTATACAAACATTGTGTTAAACCAATACAGCTTTTCATCTTTAGAAAAAGTTTGAGCTATGGTAATGCATCAGAGTTTCACACTCTTTAGCAAGAGAAGTAAAATATAGTGTGTAAGAAGAAAGAAGCAGAAAGGGGAAAAAAATTAACTCCTCATGAATCCATTTTCACTAGGTCAGAAAAATCTGCACTTTCCTTTTAGTTGTCTGATTACCAGCTTTCTCTTTGGCTGCAGCTCTGAAAACATTTTTCTTTCCTGTCTTTATTCCCTACAAAAAACATTGTCTTCAAACAAATATCTCAGAGGGTTTATAGAACTGATTACGGGCTGATTCTGGAAGGAAAGAAAGATAATTGTGCATGAGCCAATAAATGTTGCGGGGACAACTCTAAACAATCATGCATGAATTATATCTTCAACAAATGTAATTACCGAACAATTCAGAAAATGCGAAAAAGCTGCTATTTTTTGTAGTTATTTCCTTTCCTGGCCTGTGTTTTGGATGGCTTTCAAGCATCCCTGATTAAATGTGGCCGGAAATTTTCTGGTGGAGACTATTCCCAATGAGAAATGCCGATTCATCAGAATGAAACACTGCCGAGTATGGGAACTTGTCTTTGGTTCAGCATGCATGGGCTTTAAACCTTGCCTGCTGTGCAGGTTGCTGGCAGAAAACTCCCAGATTTCCTCCTGTCAATCTGCACCTCCCATGGCAGCCCACTGGGCAGCCTGCGCAGAGGGGCCCGTAGACTCAAGGCAGACTTCTCTACAGGCTCTCCAAGGATAAAAGGGATCAGGAGGTAAAAGCTACAAGGCAAAAATCCTTATTCTTAAAATAGTTGGAGGCAAAGCAGTCAGCACCTGACTTGACTTCCAGTTTTCCAATGTAGGAACTGTACTCCTAAAGTAGACTGCAAAATCAGCATAATGCAACTCTGAAATTGCTTATAAGTGACCCCAGAAAAGATTAACCTTTGCTTACAGCAATATGTCAGGAAATGTGTTATAAGCTCTTTAATGCAGGATATTTGAAAGCATTTTGACCTATATTTCTATTTGAGCATCCTGCTCTAATGCTGTGTTAATCACCAGTCCCTACTGCTAGTCCTCCACCCATGAAGCTGGAGGGACAACTGAGCATTACGTTCAGTTACAACCACTCTGTGCCATTTTTTTTTCATGTGCGTGGTGGCTATCCTGGAGTGCTGCACACCTCACATTTGCCTAGGACTCACCAAGAGCAACCTGCTAATCTGCAGGATCTTGACTCTAGGCTGTAACCTGTTCCATGCCATGTTGCCCTCAGCAAATATTAGCTAGAGCCTCTGGCTCCCAACTCACCTTCCTGGATGTTATCTCAGGACACTGCAACACCCGCCAGGGACAAGTGACAGAGAGGTGTCACTGGGGAAGTGTGCATTGGCACAGTACCTTCGATTCCCAAAGGAGATGACAGCCCTGAGGAACTTGCCAACACAAACATCTGCCAGGAGATATTTCCTACCCACTCAGCTTAAAAATACTGGGGATGAGACAGTCACAGTACAGGAAGGAAAACGGAATCAGGTGGAGGGTTTCACTCAATATTCTGCAGGTGTACTGGTACTGTCAGGAATGCTCCTTCCTGCAGCAAGATGTTACTCCAGTGCCTAAAGTGCCTCCACCTGTGTCATGCTGAGGGCTTCCCATCTGCAATTCTGCTGCCTGCTTTTCCCTCGCAGCTGCCAGGACAGCATTTTCCCTTGCTGTTTTCATGCTGTTGTTCTTGCATGGTTATTCTCTTGGCTGTGCACCTACAAACTCCAACAGCATGAGAATCCCCCTCTGCTCCTCCCTCCCTTTTCCTGACTCGCATTTTGTAGCCTTTGATTTATAACAGAATAAAAACAAGTCTTAGCTGATAGCATAGTAAGTATTAGCTGATAAGTATTACCCAATAATACTATCTGCACAAAGCTTAGCTACCCATCAGCCTGCAACAATTGTATGTGTTCAAAGGGTGCTGCAATCAACACTGAGAGCTTCAAAAGTGGGGAAAAACAATAGAGCATCTGAGTAGGTCCCAGTGAAAAACATACAGTACTATGTTTTTCTGACTGACTAGGGGGAAGACACAGTGGGGGGGAAAATCATCCTCATTGTTGTGTTAATTTACTGCACCGGAGAGACCAATCTCAGGAAGATGCTTGTCTGGACACCCAGAAATAACCCTGGGAGAACTTTTCCATCTCCCATTTTGTTCTCTGTCTTTCTATCCCTTGTCTTTACCAAAAGGTAACTTTGAATTCACTGTATGCCACCAGCTATGGACACTACAGGTAGAGCTTTGTGAACCTAGGTCCCTCACAAGATTGTCTGTGTGACAGTGTTTCTAAGGACACATCTGAACTCATCTGAGTCCAGCAACAAACAACCCAAATCTGTTGTCCATTATGAATCTTCAGGTCGTGGGAAACACCACCTATTGAAAAACTTATTTCAAAACAGTGTGCTGAGCTTGAGTCAAAAATGCATATTCAGGTGATTTATCTTTGAGATAAGCAGGTTTAGACAGAACTATTTTCAATCCAGTTTCAGTGAAGATGGAATCTACAGGACATACTCAGAAAGCTCTGAGGGAGCATTGCATGTCAAAAACCAACTTAACTTGTTTATAGCTCTTTAATTAACCCCTCTGATCAGAAGAGAGCTTTCTGAATCATGTAGGCTTACACTTGTCCCCAATCTAACTCTGCAGCTCACTGCTCTATCTTTGAAATATGCAAACACTTTCACTTGTGTTTTTAAGTCTTTGTATAAATTAAAGGTCATTTGGGCTCTGACTATGTACAGCTGTGTCAAAAGGAGTTAATCATTAATTTGATTGGGAGTGGGATATATGCCTTCTTTAGGAAAGCAGAGACAAGGAGGGGGTCATTTTTTTACTAATTTAGTTAATTCCTTAAGAAGCAGAAGTGGTGATAGTGGAACTTGCATGATGCTATTAACCTTACAGCAACTCAGTTTTCTTAACACTAGCTGGTAATTGTAATTTCTATGGCTGTTAGCAGATTCACTTGCTTCTGGGACTTGGTTTCAGCTGCTGATTTCATATTCAGAGCCACTGGAGATAAGTGAAGCCCTGCCTTATTGGGTCTAGGGTAATGCTACAAACATTTCAACAAATACCCATTTGTATATTCAAGAGAAATATATATGACTGTGTTTTCAGAATATTTTCTATTTGTTGCATCTCTAATCCTGAGTGAATCTGATTGGGATAGGTGGCTCACTGTGGATTTCTTGCAGAATTTGGCATCCCTGTGTTTGGATTTGGCTGTGTTCAACCATTGAGGGAGAATATTAAATTTCTGATGAACAAACTGTTGTAGGTGAAAGAAATGCTTAAATTGTGAATGCTAACAAGCTGCAGATAATTGGGGGTGTGTGTGTGTGGGTGTGGGGGGGTGTGTGTGTGTGTGTGTGCGCGCATAACCAAAATTCAATTTTTGAACACTCAAGCAGAAGCCTGCTGCTTGCTAACTGCAAGCAGAACAGGTTGGTTCTGAATTTTAATAGTACCTGGACTGAACAAACCTTGCATGTCCTGAATCCTCCCATTAATGAAGACATATAAGACAGAAGCACCAGTTAGAAGGTTGATCGTGGGTTGTACTTCTGCACCTAGACTGTTTATATTAGGAAAAACAGGGACTTGGGGCTATGGAAAGAAAAGATGACCAAACCCAAGGGTTCCCCAAAAGAAGAAGGGGGGGAAGCAGGGGACCTGGAATGAAGAAGGTGAAGCAGATCTCAACTGGAGGAAAGATCCTGGAAGCAGGGGGAGTTCTTGGAGATCAGATCAGAGTGAAGACAAATGCAGTGGGATGCTCAGGGACCTTGGCTGGTGAATGACTGAGTGTGTTAAATAATCAGGTAAGGTAAAAGCTATGATCTTTCTGGTTCTTCAGTAAATCCCAGTATCCAGATCCACTGTGAGTTGCTTTTTACTCTGTCTTGTCCATAAACAAGCAGGAAAGATAAAATTCACCCAATAAGCTACTCATTACAAATGATACAGCAAGGCTGAAATTCACCCAAGTACAGGGAGTAGTACAAGGTGTATGTATCACTTCAAAACCACCAAAGTCATGGAGCTAGGAATAGGACTAGCTCTACTGTTAACTGGTATAATGGCCTTGTGTTGATCCACTGTACAGGGATGGAATTAATTCCCTTCTCAGCCTGGAAGCCATTATCAGTAGCAGAAGCTAAAGACTTTTCCTCACCAACAAATCTCTTACTCCAAGATACCAAAGTGAATGGAAAGGCAGGTGTAAGTCAGCAGGCTTTGGTTCTGGACCAATTTTCTTGTCTTTTTCAACCTCACTTCCTGCTAGAATAGGAAGCTAGGACATTGTCTTCCTCATATTTTTTTCCTTGAAGATGACTATCGTCCACCATCAGTTCAATATCTTTTTTTCCTTCAAGGTGATCCCAAACCTAAGGAGATGAACTCAAGGAGATTGAATGCAATGTACAGAGATGAGAAAGTGGATTTTAAATGGTTTTATGGAGGCATGGCTGTGCTGTTTACAATGATACCTTCACACAGTAAAACCCAAGTAATTATAAACAATCTTCCTTTCTTTTTTTTTTCCTCTTGTCATTTTTCTAAGCACTGTGAATTTCCAAGTGGAAACTCATTCGGGAGGCAGAAATGTTTTGATTTGTTTTCCTCTCATTTGCTTGTCATGTGGTTCTCCATACCACTATACATCTGCTTGCTAAAAGAGTGAGCAGTGCTTGGATCTTACCAGTAGAAGAGCTTTAAACCAGCTCTTTGACCCTGTTGCTGGCAGTGCTTTCCCAGTGGCGCTCCAAGATAGCAGCTGCAATTCCAAATATGCTGTAATACAATCCCAGTGGCAGAACAGGCTGAAGGCCATCTTCTCTTAAGATTGCCTTGAATTACTTGCAGGACAATCAACTCCTTTTTATAAAAATACAACATTCTAGATGTTGGACTGTGTAGTCCATTGCTTAAACTGCAACTCATCTATCGACCACAAGTTTATTTGATGATAAAGCCATCTCTGGACCCAGCAGGAGCTGGAACTTTCAAGTATAGTGATTTCAACTATGAGTTATGGAGAGGGAAAATAAGTTACTTATAAGTATACCTACTACAGTGTTTGGAGCAATGTTTCTCCACCCACTTCTCTGCCAATTCATCTCTTTCTGCAGGTGCTAAGGGGCATCTAGAATGGCACCATGCTACATGATGGGAACTCAGAACAAAAAAAATTTAGTAATGCAATATTTGCTGAAATCTGAGCAACACTGAAGCCAATGTTTGTCACTGATTTATTTTACTGAAGATGGTATTTCTTGGTACTGCTTGGCTGGATGGGCTGCAGTTCTGAAGAATTTGTTGTAAGACCTCATGATATATTTCTAGACCAGGTTGAGGTGGCCTACGTATCTACTTGTATTGAAGTTGCTAAGGCTGTGAGTGTGGTAAACAAGGTATAAAAAAAGGAAGTTTCAAGCCTTTACAAAACCAGTAGGTGGAATGTCAGCAGATGTATTCTAAGCTACGCCTCTAAAGGAAAGTCATCTTCAGATGATGCATCACTTGATTGTTCTGAGTGGGAGCGAGAGAAAACTTCTGCTTAGCAAAACTTCTAGCATCTCATCTGCAGACAGGCTAAGAGCAGCTGCTTTCAGCTGTTGTGCATTTCAGCTGGGATATTCACCCAATGGCTTCAGGAACAACAGGGCTCACCCTGTGGATATTTAAGAACAACTTAAAATACTGGGAGATTCAAGATTGACTCAAGTCAAAGAACTATTCACATAGACTTGAAGGAAAAGAGGATCATTTAGATATCCCTAAAAATCTCCTGCTTTAGCAATGATTCTGTTTTTGTGAAAATCAAATAAAATTCCATGAAGAATATGTAGATAGGATTTTTAAATTATTTTGGCTATTGAACCATTGAGGCCCAAGAATGTTTAGCCTGCAGCACTTTGTACACCACAAATAGTATATAACATTACCCTGTTAACACTAATAAACTCCAAATTGCAGAACATAAAACATTTGACAGCAGTTCTGGGATTATTTTGCCCTCAGTGAAGAAAAGCAACTATCATAGCCATGAAGTTAAGAGATTTTGTGATGTAGAATTTATGACATATTCACCTCCAACACTACTTANCACCTCCAACACTACTTATAAACAGAGAGATCTATGAAAAGCCAGGCTGTAGCACCACAATGTAATTTTAAAGGGATCTAATATTTTTTTTTAAATTGGTGAAGAAGGGAGATATGGAGGGGAGAATGATGTGGGACAGTCTACACTTATGGTGCTAAAGGAACCAGTTTATCCTGCATTCAGTAAAACCAGCAGGTGAGACAGACATACTTAACTCATAATTTCATTGCCATTACACCCAACCCAGTAAGCTTCTGGCACCAACAAACACTCTGTGTCCCTTGGACAAAAAAGAGCAGCCATAAGGAGCAAATTCTCACGCCTGTCTAATAAAAGGAAAATAACANATTCTGCAACAGAATAAAATGTTAAATTTCACATACTGCTCTGGCACTCCCATCCTGATCATCATCAGTGAAAATATACCTTCAGTGCAGCAGCTGTAGCTGCTCTAATAAGATATCTACATAGAGAAAATAGGCAATCAAATTTCTGCAAAGTGTGAAATTTTCCATTAAATTGTCTCTTCCTTTTATATAACACAGCTGCAACAGTTCTTACTAGATTTTCCTATCCATGCCTCAGCAAACATAACTCTTACTAGCAGGATATTTTCCAAATGAGTCATTTGAGATTCAAAAGATTTCCTCCAAAGGCATCTAGACCATGACCCCCAAAAGTTTATCTTGAAAAAAAAAAAAAAAAAGATCCTATCATCTACAGCCTTAAGTTAAGAAATAAAGAATGTTGCAAATGAAGAACATATTCTGATAAATTAAAAATGTCTGCAGATGTAATGAATGTCTGTGTCATTTGCTTCTAAATGAATCTCTGGTAATTTAGTCAATGTATTAATCTTCAAAAGGCCTTTGATGTTGTGGTCTGTTTGGCTTTGCTGAAATTTATAGTGTTGCTTTTAATAAGGCAGGGGTTCTGTGGTTTTCAGCTGAATAACAAGTCATTATTGGTAGACTGAATTGCTCGGAGTTACTGTAAATTGCAGCATTTGCCTGCTAATTGATGGATTTTCTGAAGTCCTGGACGAAAGGTGTTATTCTTTTCCAACATTAATGATCTACTGTATCCTGTCCTATTGCTAGTTTTGGTGTTGATAACAGCGATACAAACTATGCCTATAAGGCTGTGTCATTGCATCTACAGAACAAGTCTTCAGTGATTTAAACAACAAACATACTTGTCTCAGAAAGGTACAGTTGTTGAAGTAATCAGAATGCCAATCCATGCTTTCATGGGGTAATGACAATCACGGGAAATCCATGTTGCTGCTGTGGAGTCTTTTTTTACCCCTCTTTGCACTCTCAGCCTGATGAAGCAGGCAGTCTTGAGTTAATTGAGTCAAATCTGAGCAGACCATTTGAGATGTGTGAAGGCCAGGACAAGGTTTCTGTCATCTTTGAGGCCCGCCTAAGCTGTGCCACAGTGACTTAAATGATGCACTGGCTGAGTAGAAAGCACTCAAAATTAATATACATTCTTGAAGAGTTTTGTGGCTTTGAAATTATTTCATTTTGAACTGTCTTGCACTTTTTCATTCAACCTGAAATGAAATGTTTTGCTTCCTCTAGGTGAGGCTACACCCCATATGTCTTTAGTTCAAGACAACGAGAAAGTATAAAAACCCCTTGAAAATCATTTGAAAAGGAAAAATAAAAACCCTCTGATTTGAAACTAATAACAAAATACTGTGCTCTTTTAGAAACATTTCATTAGAATCAGTGATTTGGACTTCCAGTAAATCCTCATAATTCCTTTTGGGTCCAAAACGTCTGCTAAATTCAACACATGTGGTAATAGGTTCAGTTCCTATCCAAACTCAAATTTCATTCAAAGTCACCATTAAAATAAAGATCACACAATGTGCTGCAAAGGTCTTTGTCAATGACAAATTTCATCCCCTGTTACTAGCTTTCTTTGAGGACCTCACAAGGTGTTGTTTCCATGGGACAGTCTCATAGGCAGAAGAAATAGTGGTTCCTGAGAAACAGACAAACAAATCTTTGACCAAAACCGCCTATGAATCTCAGAGATAAGACTGAGTGCTGTGTAAGAATTGAAAAGTGACAAGAAAAACCAAGAAAAACTAAAAATTTATGCAACTGCAGAGACTGTAATGGATTAACATGTTTGTGATGGGATCAAAGATACATGTTCTAGAAAAGCAATAAAAGTCTACCAGGCTGGATGCAATCTAAGCATATTATCTATTTAAGAGATTTTCTACCTTGTTCAATTTGCAGACGTGCAAACTTTTCCAAACAGCAGTGCAAACTCCATAGCTAGTTTAACTTCAGCATTGACTTCCTGGTGCCATTTCATGGGTTGTTCAGAAGTAGACCATGGACACAGAAGTGTCTAAAGACCACAGTCCAAAAAGGAGACTGACCTATTATAGAAATGTAGTGGCTAAATTTTAACATCAATACACTGTACATTTTATCTGTGTAACAGATTGCTTTATTGTTACCATGGAAAGGAAACATTTGTTTATGTGGTCACCTTTTTAATTGTCGTATTATTGACATTGCCTTAAGGAAAATACACCAAGCTCATATTTCATTCACTATCCTTCACATCTTCATCCTTCAGCACTGAAAAAAATGCTGTATATTTGATATCACTTTTCCCATATAGAACAACAGTAACTGTGTTATTGAATAATGCATACAGTAAATGGGAAGCAGTCTTGCCTGCAATGGCCTGTGATTTAAAAAACTCATACTTTGGATGATTTTGAGCAAATGAATTCACTATTCGCTTCCTTGATTTCTCCCAGTATACGATGTATGTGTAATGCATACGTATAATGCTATGGCCCTGCTCCTCAAAGCACTTGGTTCTGTGAATGAAATTGCTAAATGAATGAAGTAATAACAATTCCTCTTTTCATTTTCCACTTGCAGTGATAAATGATTTGTGTTTCTGTTGTCAAATGCTCCTATTACACTAAATATGCATTACCATCTGTGCGTTAAGGGCACAATGCTCCACAAGACTCTGGAAGGACCATATACAGGACTAAAGGACTGTGGAGAAGGTGGAGGGAGGTAATCTTCCATGAGAAAACACATAAAAGGGCACAAACATTCCCCAGCTGAGACTGCCCGTCAGCCAAACCTCAGCTATGATGTCCTCTGGGCAGCTCTTCTTTACGGGAAAAACACAGGGAGGTTAAACAAACTGGCCAAAACATCAGCACTTTGTGCAGGTCTGGCAGTGAAACATCCTGGGCCCATATCAGCGCTCCCACGTTCCTCCTTATTGCCTTCTTATGCCGATACTTACTTGTACATATACCTGCTTATCCCTGACCTATTGTACGTAGATGTGCTTCACTCTGCATGAATTTTTCCAGAAGCAGAAGCAGAAGCTGCTCTTGGCAGGTGTAAATATTGCTTAGCACAGCCCCTTCCTCCCCCCCCAAAACGTGTCTGCATGCACACGCACACACACACACGTGCGCGTGCGCATACACAGAGCAATATTATTGCACATTAAATTACCCCTATTGAAATCAGATTCTGGCTTACATGATGCTGACAATATTGCGGTTTATTGCTAAATGCTACAAATAGTTCCTGACACTCTCAATGATTTATCATGTATCTCATCTACTCAGGGATTTCTTCCACTATGTAATATGACCAGAATTTTGCCTGAGGAACAACTGCCAAGGAGGACCTGCTGTTATACCTTGCTTCCTTCTTCTGGAACATATTAGCACAATATAAGTAAACATCAGAGAGCAGTTTGACATATTGTATAAGTACTGATTTTATGTTAAACTTAAAGTGATAATAGATGCTTGTTGAGAAGAGGTAAACTTTCAGAAAATTTCTTAGGTTTTTTTTCATAAAATATGAAAATGTAAAAGCAGATGGTATGTCTGTATCCACTACAATCCAGCCACATTTCTGTATCCTTGCCTCTTATTTAACATACACAGAAATTGAGACTGCAGAAAACAAGTTTTGTATTTATACTGTTATACTATAAACATCTTTCCTTTGATATCAGACAGTGAGTCTATGGTTGTATATATAATGTTGAGCACATGCATAGTCCCCCTTGCTTCCACTTAGTTCACTCACAGGAAGCATATCAGAAATGCTCAGGAACAGCATAAATGACTTGCTGAATCAAGGGCATATTCATACTCACTGGAACAGGGGTTGCTCCCAAAGGAGTACAGCAAATGCACTAATTACTTAGTTTGTTGACATAAGAATATAATAATGACTAACTTGGTGTGGGCTCAACTAGCCCAAAATCCTGTTTCCCAAACTACCCAGTAGGAGATACACAGGAGAAGTTCACAATAAGTAGATGGATCTTTGGCCAAGCACCTCTTCTGGCAGTCAGTGCCTTACAGAGTACCTAAGCTGAAGGTCATACAGAGACCAACCTGTTTAATGAGTGCCAATGGACCTGTCTTAATTTAGCTAATCCCTTCTTGAACCTATTCGCATTTTTGCCTCCACAGCTCCTCTCAGCAATGAATGCTGCCTTTAGTTATAAGCTGTGTGAAAAAAACACCTTCTTCAGTTTGTTTTAAAATTGCTGCTTGATGCTTTGACATTGAAGTCCCATTAATTCCTGTGTGGCCAGAATCGGGGAATAGTCCTTCCTCATGCCCTTTCTCTAACCCTGTAATAATTTCATTCTGTTTTAGCATACACCTCTCCCTTTTGCCTCTTTCTGAAGCCAAAAGTGGTCTGTTTGGTCTCTCCTCCTGTGTAGGCTGTTCTCTGATGAAACTTTTTGGTACCTCTTTCAACTCTGCTTTTTATGAGATGAGGGAAGGACTAACCCTATGTGCAGTCTTCAGAATATGTCTGTACCAGGCACTTATTCAGATGGTTAAAAGTGTTTTTTGGTCTGCCTCTCAATTCCTCTCCCTAATAATTCCTAACAGCCTGTTTGCCCTTTTGACTGCTGCTGAGCAATGAGCTTACAGAAACAACTCCAAGATTTACTTCTTGACTGGTAACAGCTAATTTAGAGCCAAGAACAGTATATGCACGGCTAGAAATATTTTTTCCCCAGATGCATTATATTGCACATATCAATGCTGAATTTTGGTTAGTGTATAGCAAGATCTTCTGCAGTCATTCACAGTTGGCTTTAGAGTTGACTGTACTAAGTAATTTTGTATTGCCACCAAACTTTGCCACCTAGCCCACTTTTCAAGCTTCCTTCTGAGAATATGGTGATACCCCAGCACAGTTAACATTTCCCTACTATGGAAAATTAATAATTTGTTCTTCATTGTTTCCAATCCCTTAACCAGATATTAATCCATGTGAGGCCTTTCCAAATGACAGCTTCATCGCTCTAGGAACCTTTGGGGATGAACTTTGTTGAAAGTGTTCTGGAAACTCTCAAACACTATATCAGATGAATCACCTTTATTCATATACTTCCTTACACCTTCACAGAGTACTCACAGATTTGTGAGTCATGACTTGCCTTGGTAAAAGCTGTGTTGACAATTCCTCAATAAATCTTTTTTTTTTTTCCCCGTGCCTAGTAATCTATTCTTTACATAAGTTTCTGTGTGTTTGCTTGGTACAAAAGCCAGGTGTTACAGCCTTTATTTGCCCACATCTCTCTTGCAGTCCTGATTTACAAAATAAATAAAAAAAAAAGGTGTTACACTTGTTGCCTTTCATTTTTCTGGTATCTAGAGCCTAAACTTTGCTGACTCTCAGAATAAACCAAA
Source organism: Pandion haliaetus (assembly GCA_013401275.1). Lineage (NCBI taxonomy): Eukaryota > Metazoa > Chordata > Aves > Accipitriformes > Pandionidae > Pandion > Pandion haliaetus. The sequence continues at coordinate 210,193 of VYZV01010869.1, forward strand.
GCCTTTACAGTTCTTTGAAATGATTTATTGTTAATTATTGATTTGTTCCATACCCTAGTCCACTGTTTTTTTCCAGCTAAGACGGATGTTATGTGGATAGGTACCCCCTAATGAACAGCAAAGCCTCAGGTCTCTCCTTCACCTCTCTGTAGAGAACACAAAGCCAAAGAAGTACAATTACTACCTTTCCCAGAAGGAGCAAAGGATATGTCTCCCACCAGAAGCAGCTGCTGCTACTTCATGCCTTCCTGTACCAGATGTGGTACCAGCTGTGCAGATATTTTTTTACATAGGTATTCATCCCATCCAGTACTCATTCAGCTTTCTTGCAATGACCTTGTCTTCCCTGTGTGATGCTTTTGTATCTTGTTCACTTCTGGACCTCACCAGCTGTGGTAGGTGTCCTACTTCTGATGCTTTTGAAGTTTGTGTTGTTACGAAGTTTCACACCTTTAGCAAATTGCTTCTCAGGATCTTCTCTATTTTTTTTTTTTTTCCTATATTTTTAACCCTGGCTTAACAGGGTTTTACATTTCACTTGTTAAAGTTTTTGCTGCTGGTTATGGAATTATTATCCCTTTCTCTCCCTGGCTCAGGGCTTGTTTAACTGTTGTTTCATGCAAAGAGACGTAACCCGGAAAGGAGAGACTGAAGGAGCCTCACATGAAGTGCCCTACAATCCCCTAGGAGCTAAGGGGTCATGTTCCCTTGAAGCATTGAAGGGATTTGATGTTGGGTTTCTCTCACTTCAGCCTGTGAGTAAATGCTGGTCTCATCTTCCCCTTTAATTCCCCAAGTGTTTGCATCTTGCCCCCACTTCTTGGTGTTCCTCAGGCATGCAGAGGTAGCTCTCTGCACAGCATCAGTGTACCCCATGCCTCAGGACCAGCTTCTCCCCTGTGCTCCATGAGGACCCCAGGCATCTGACTCTGGGACCCACTTTCTGCTCTTGGGAAATCATCACTGTGAGAGGCTCAGTGTTATAACTCCTTCCATGCTTCTATAGCTCCAGCCTTCAGGCTGTGTGTATACATTATCCTTCTCATCAAATGCTGACAGTTTAAAATTAAAATATGTCAGCACTAGTTAAGCCGAATATACAGTCTTATGATCATGACAAAGTAGTTTGGGTCAAGATTTGTCTTGTAATCTTTCTTTGTAGTGGCTTGTAAGGAAAAGTCCCTTTGGTGCTGACCTCAGCATTAACCTTTCAGACTGGAATGTAGTCAGACAAGTCCGTCTGCTGTTTGTCCCCTGCTCTCAAACAAAATAGTTTCTAAAGGATACTGGTATATGTATTCATTAGTGAAAATCCCCATCCTGCTAACAAATATTCAAAATTTACTGCTACCGCATTGCAATGACTCTGTTTTGGAACAGTGTGATTTAATACATGAAATACAGAGGAAATTGCTTTTTCATTGTATTTCAATGATTCTGAAACACAGCCTTACTGAAATTAAGCTGATTAAATGAGCTAACTCAATCAATTAAATGAACCCCACTCTCCCATAGGACTTAAAAGGAACCCAAGCTTTCCCCCAATATATCTATCATGGCCCTAGCGATCTTTTAGCTGGAGATTTGACTGAATCTAAAAACAAGTGTATTGTTATCTTAAGTTTACCACCAAAGTTGCTTCAATAGACTATCATTCTGGTCTTCTCAAAACCAGCAGCCCAATAGGTGTCTGAGTTTGCCAGCGTTTACCAGCGTTTCTTCTAATGCAGTGTTAGGATGCCATCAAAGCTTGGGCAATTGGAGGACTGGTAACAATAACCTAATCCAGAGTCAGTATATCATCACTCTGATCATTTATTATGCCTTTGTGTGGAAGGAAAATTGAATGAAGTTCCATGAAAACAAACAAAATGAGGAAATGCTTAGCAAGGAGATACTGTGACATTTTCAAAAATGTCGCTCTTAAGAGAGGCTACCTGGCTGCTTCTCTCCTATGGTGATTTGGAGGGACAATGACACGGCATAGAGGAAAGTAATCTCCTCCAAAACACAGTCCAGACCTGCTCCCTTTTATTCTCCTCAGAGAAAGGAGCTACTTGGACCAAAGCAAGAGGAAGCAGCACCTACAGGGATTTGGCTCTCGCTCCCACTTTCCTCAGGGGCTCAGGCTTTCTGGATGGACTATGCATTAGCAGATGCTTTGGCAAGTCTTTTTCCAGGGCTGGGTTCCTGAGTGAGTGGGTAGCAGGTGTTTTCTTTAAGCAAATTTGTTGGGCAAGATGGTTTCCTCTTTTGTGTATGAATCTGATCTCTGTGGAGAAAGAGGCAGATTTCCATCTCCTCTTCAGCCTCCTCAGAAAATTTAATTCTCCATCGTCCTCAGAAGGGTCTAAGCCACAGTGGTGCAGAACCACCTCCCTTCACTCAGCTCAGGCTCTTTCCCACCTGCCCCCTTAAAAGAGAGGGGAAAGATCAGCAGTAACAGGCAGCAGCTCCACCAAAGCTGCACGGGCAGCGAACTCTGACTCCTCGCAGGCACCAAGACTTAACTAATGTTTCCTGCTGAAGTCATGGCACGGTGTGACAAGAACAAAGTACCTAGAGAGCCAGAAAGTAAGCAAGCAACTATAAACCTAAAGCTGTGGCCTCAGTATTATATCATGGGGCCAAGCAAGTGGGCTTCGGGGTCCTATTTTAAGACTTTTTCTAGGTTCAATCATTGTACTGGGAACAGAAACCAGCTCATAACCTTATTCTCTTCACTAACCAGGAGGCAACATCAGTCTGGAGGGGGAGAGGGAGCATGCGTCAGGACCTCCCTCCAGACTGGCACTCTTGCTTTCTTGTAAAAATGGAAGTTTCTTTTCACCAGGAGGGAAAAGGAAAACTGTGTCTAAGAAATTGTTCAATATAAACACCAGCAAATTCATTATTCATAGTTGTTTAATGAAAGTTTTATGTTAACAAATCTTTTTTCAGTGGATGGCTCATAAACTATTTGCTGCCTTTTCCTGTCTTTTTGCTTCTTCAATTCACTAGGTCACATTCATTGCAGGTGAAGCTTTTAAAAAAGAAAAAATAAAGATCTGAAGCGAGTCAGTGCTTTTCAGCACTCACTAGCTACAAGATGCCTTGTGCTCCATCTGATTCAGCTCCATTATTCATTACTTGAAATTTTTCAGAAGGAGAAGCATGTTTAAAATGTCACTTACAATATGAAAATTTGGTTTAATACAATTTAGTCTGAACATTTATGGTACTCACAGTGTTCCCATCTGTGCTCATGAACCTTTTCTTTCTATAAATAGGTGAGGGAAACTGCATTTTGTTCAGCTCTTGTCTTCAGTGAGAGTCTCACGACTTTTATTAAATCTGTGTTTGCAGAGGTCATTATGAATAACATCTTGCTGAAGCTGCAGTCAGAGATAAGAGGTTTATACGTGGGATCCCAAAGTACGGCTTGGCCATGGTGATTTACACTAGTTTCAAGATTTTACTCCGTATTTTCAGTGAGCGGACTCTTTGTCAGAACGAATTCTCCAGGCCTGACACATCCTCTGCTTGGTCTTATTCTAAGAGCAGAGTACATGCATCCATCAGGTTCAACAAGGTGTGCTTCCAACTTCCAACTCCTTCTTTGTGCTCACAACAGTATTAACAACCACCGCATTTTAAAGCAGGCTGCATTGTTGATTATCAAGACTTTGTGGATGTTGAGGGATCCATCTGCAAGCTTGAAATTAAGCATAAGCAGAAGTATTTGGACCATTAACATTTCATCGGGCTTCAGGCATGGGTAAATAGAAATTGAAGCTATATGCCAATGTACCAATTAAGACCTGCTTTTATTTGAACACAGTAGTAAAAATATTAAAAGTCCATGGTATGAGTGAGGAAGATTAGATCTGTTTTCTTCAAAAAATTGTAGTCCAACCGCTTTACCCTTCCATTTAGAAAGAAACACATTCCTGTCCATGGTGTGTGTTGTATTTAATATGTCTTTGAAGCCCAGCATAACAAATGACCGAGATAAATAACCTTCAGTCAATAAAGAAACTCGCTGTTGAAAGGAGGTGCTGTAATCACAGCTGGCTATGGCTCTGCAGCACTCTGTGGGCAGCCAGGAGGTCTGGAGGTACAGCCCAGGCTGTGTCCCAGCTGGCAGCTCTGCCACACCAAAGCAGAGACAAAGAGGAACGAGGAACCCAGCAGGATCTTGCCTGCCCTTCATCAGCTTCAATTTTACTAGTGGCCCCACTGCTTATGTCAGATGTGCATACTTTTTTACCTAGCTACCTAATTATTTTCATCATCAAAATTATATTCATAAGCCCAGAACACAGAGAGGAAAAAAGGACTGTGGCAGTGAGAGCACAAGGGGAGGAAGGGCTGTACCACCCACCACAGTGTTTCTGCCAGAGCCTCCCCAAAGAGACAGGTTCAGTCTCCACGCATCTTCAGTGATACTTCAGATGGATCAGGATGGCCAAATGGTCACCCCTTTCTGGAGAAGTCCCCCTTCCCCATTCAGTGCAGGACTGGTCAGAGGGTGGGCTGCTGCTGCTTTCCTGGATGTGCAACGTGCTTGATTTGTTCCTGCCAAGACCAAAGGCTCCATCACTTGCTCCAGTTCAGACTGCTGGACTAGAAGCCTCTAGCTGCCTGTCTGCAGCCTAAGTCTGCTCTATCAATTTTAAATACTAGCAATAATTATTGCAGCAAACAGGGCACACATGCTGCCATTACTGTCCAGAAGAGATCTAAACAGTCATGAACACATTTTTTTCTAAGCTTTCTGCAGTTGTTATTTTAGGGTGCCTGCTCCCCTGGGGCACTTGCAGGCAGTTAGCTTTCCCAAATGATTTGAAAGTTATTATAACTATTGTGATTGCCTCCACTTCATGAAATAGCTGATTTGTTAATGGCCCTCCTGCAGAATAATAAAACTTAAGGCATGAGCTGAGCGTGGCTGGGTTTATTCGCTGATGCCCTCACCTCCTGCCTCTGTTTCAGTACAGGCCAACACCCCCTCTGCTTGCAGATGCCGAGACTGGACACTGCAAAGCCTGGGGGTACCTCACAAATGCATTTTGTGGTACTGAAGAAGAGATTTTCCATTTCAGCTCCCCTGAGTGATGACCTCAAAATGAGTGCTGTGGCTGGGTCTCTGCAATGATGCAAAGGCTTGACAAGTTCACTGAGGTGCCAGTATAAATTAGATTTTCAGCAGCTGCATGTATGTATTTTTCTCACTCAACTGATTAGAGCTGCAATGTAACAGACACTCTGAAGCTGGGTGTTTAAGTTCAGCGATTGAGGGAAAATGCTGATATTATTCAGGAACTGATTGGTGTCTGCCAATATCTACCACCACTGGCTGAGGTTTGATGGACTAACTGAGAAAACATGTTGAAAATGTGACAGCCAGTAAACATGTTCTTCTTGATTGCTTCAAATTGGATAGTGTTTGCACAGATGGGGCACCTACCCTGGCTGGCAGGAGTACCGGTTGTGTCGCTTTGCTAGAAAGGATCTTGTATCAACAGTTATCCAAAATATCATTTTATTGTCATCGGGAGGCTCTTTGGGCTAAAGACCTGGATTTCTCCAGAGCTCTAAACCTGACTGTCTGTTTCATCAACACAATACTCATGCATGCACTAAATCAACATTTCTTACAAATGCGAACAGGAGGAAATTAATGCTCCTCTGCAACATTAGTTAGCTGGCACAGGAGAAGGCCCTTCAAAACTTTTGGAAACAAAAGAAACAAGTGGATTTTGGAAGGCAAGAGTGAATTCATGAATCACAGCAAGCTGCTTAAAGACCAGGATTAGATAGTGAACTGGCTTCCTTTACAGGCATGACATTTGTCTCTACTGTGTCAGTATGTCTACAGGGGAAAGACTGCCTTTCTGTTATGATGTTTAATGGCCTTTTTCATGGTAAAACCAATAAAAAACTCTTGTCTCATAATAATTTGGACCACTTTCTTTTAGAGCAGTTAGGAGTTAATAATAGGGTTATAAATTAGGAGATCTATGCTGCAATGTCATCAATTCTGGGCTTATTTGAGTGAAGTTTTGAAGAAATTATGGTAGAAAAGACTGCTGTGGCCATTTAGTAATCCTCTTGCTGAATTTATAATTGGAAATGTTGAAATTTAAAACAGTTGGACTTGAGAAGGAACTGCAATTCATCCCTACTGCTGAAGGCTGGTGTTGTCTTGAACCAAGGGCCAGGTGGGTAGGTGCAGCCCTGGCCTGACCTGGGTGCAGTGTAGCTGTATTCCCAGAATAAATGGTGCGACATGGGAGAGATCTCCCTACCCTGACCTGGGCTAAAAAAGGAACATTTTACCCTCATCCTGATGAAGTCATCTCTGCTGGAGTAGGTAATTACCACTGAATTTCTAAATAGCTGTAACATATGATATTAATGCCTGAAGAGAACAGCAAAAGAACATTTCCAGGGAAACACAACGCCACATTTCCCTGCTCACAGCCACAATGGTCTGAGATAAAACTGAAGCTGGTTGAGAGCTAACAGGGTTTAGAAACCTGTCAAAACTGAGAAATACAACATTTACAAATGGACACGATCAAATGATGGAGTAAGCCTGTAGAGAAAGGCAAGAAGCTTTAGCCTCTGTTTCCTGTCTCATATACCCAGCACATCTCCACCACTTCATCACCCTGAATCTGGTGAGTGGGCAGAAGAAGCCGGAGCAAAGATAGTAGGAATGCAAGAGGTGCCAGAGCTGGGGCAAGAAACCAAAGGACGAGTAGCAGAAATGACCCTGCAAGTCTAGTTCTGCACACATAAATCAGAGATGTTCTGGTTTAAACACCTATCCATGTGGTAAGATGCTCCACTGATGGCACCTCTACTTGGAGAAATGAATAGGAACAGGAATAGGGCAACAGAAAGCAGAGGTAGACCCAGCTCTGCCTCAGAGCTTGATTTATGAAGGTATTTGAAGTCCCTATGCTGAACAGGTCCCCACCTGGCATTTGTGGAGCAGTATGGGGTGTTCCTGTGCAGAGGCAAAGGTTTGTGCTGCTCAGGTGAGGGGAGGGACTGCAATGCTACACTACTCTGCAGATCCCAGTACAGACAGTCTCCAAGCCAGAGACCCTGCTGGGAATGTTAGTTTATAACCCGTCCATTGTACTGAACCAGTAACCAGAAATTAATTCTTTCCTTAGTTCAGTTTTCACTCAGGATCAATGAAGACCTCAAAAACCCCACAGTTCAAGTTCAATTCCCATTCAGTTGAAGGCAGGGGGGGTAGGATGTCAGAGAGGAAGCATTTCAGACTGATGTTTAGTTCAGGTTTAGTACAATACTTTGAGCATTTTTCTCTGAAATTCGTACTATAATGCCACTGGTGAAAAAAACAGAACCTGGATACTGCAACGTAATGACACACACACTGCAGCTAGATAGATCCTGACCCGAGTCTGACTGATTATAACTGCAGTGGAGAACTTTGGCCAAGGTAGTTTGATAAACTATGCAATAGGACAGCAGGCAGGGTGATGGAGCTGTTAGCAGCAAGAGATGATAAATCTCTTTTTTGAAATGGGAACTGACTGACAACTATCTCTCTCTGTGTAGTCTATTACAGGTTATTTAATCTGCTTCTCCCTATGGACATGACTGAACAAAGACCAAGTTAAATAAAAGATTAAAAGTTAGCTGCTGCAAAGTGTAGCTTTTCACTGCCTGCAGCCTGGGGTTGAATCCTGGTCCATGGTAGGTGTCCTCCCTGCAGCACATGCGAAGGGTTGCACAAGAACGTCATTGTATGGTGTTGCAAAGGTTTGTGTGGCTCATTATTCTGTTTCCAGCAGTGGCTGTAAGGGGATGGCTAAGAAAAAACATACAGTCAGGCCAGGCACGTGGATTCCTTTGCCCTACCAGTCTCCCAACCTCTAAACAGAGAAACATCCATTCTTTGGGGACTATAAAACCACAGCCTTGGCATTGCTGGGGCCTTGTTCTAGCCACATGTCATGGTTTAACCCGAGCTGGCAACTCAGCACCACACAGTTGCTCACTCACTTCCCCCGGTGGGATGGGGGAGAGAACTGGAAGAGTAAAAGTGAGAAAACACATGGGTTGAGATAAAGACAGTTTAATAGGTAAAGCAAAAGCCATGCATGCAACCAAAGCAAAACCAGGAATTCATTCACCACTTCCCATCGGCAGGCAGGTGTTCAGCCATCTCCAGGAAAGCAGGGCTCCATCACACATAACGGTTACTTGGGAAGACAAGTGCCATCACTCCAAACATCCCCCACCTTCCTTCTTCTTCCCCCAGCTCTATATGCTGAGCACGACATCACATGGTCTGGAATATCCCTTGGGTCAGTTGAGGTCAGCTGTCCCAGCTGTGTCCCCTCCCAGCTTCTTGTGCCCCCCCCAGCCTGCTCGCTGGTGGGGTGGGGTGAGAAGCAGAAAAGGCCTTGACTGTGTGTAAGCACTGCTCAGCAGTAACTAAAACATACCTGAATTATCAACTTTGTTTCCAGCACAAAGCCAAAACATAGCTCCATACTAGCTACTATGAAGAAAATTAACTCTACCCCAGCCAAAATCAGCACACCACCTGAGGCAGGGCTCTCAGGACCTACATGTGAAATCAGAGGAGTCACTTGCAAGGCAGGACATAATGGCTCGAGCACATTTGCATATCAGTGTGTCCACATGGCATCACACAAAAGTCAGCTCTATCAGCAGAGATTGCACATCTAGGTCTCTGCATCTAAAATGTGCCCTCGGAATAGGAACCCAAAGGACCAGCATACTTAAATTTCAGTTATTGGATGAGGTCTTGGGAGCAGGAATAAGGCTTTCTCCTTTACAGGTACATGCCCAAGCCACTAGGGTATAGATGCAGACTCCTGCATGTCATTTTGTTCTCCTGCATCCTTACAGGCTTTTTTTCTGCACAGTGTCAGGGTTTCAAGAAGGGAGAATAAAAAAAACACATCTCAGTTTAGCCCACACCTGGCCTATATAGAGCCACCTAGGGCACAAGGAGGACCTGAAACAATTCCTCCATTTCCTATGTTGATAAGTCTAACCTGCAAAATATTGTATAAAGCAGAGTTGGGAAGTGACACCACTTTTCCTACTTTCCATTTTACAGAAAAGGAACAGCTGTAGTAACCATGTTTTGTAGGACATCTGATATGGACAGCACATGCTACAAGTGCCCCCACTGGGCATTGTTGCCATTAGGGCTTACACACTGCATTGCCTAAATTCTGGGCTGTTGTCAGGGTTGGGCATAAACAAGGTGTTAAAAGGTTTGGTGCTGTCATGTCTGGGTCTGTTCTGGGTCACACAGAGCTGTAACTCTCAGGAACCTGAAGGTCTATGTGCAAACTGCTTCTAGCACTTATAAACCCATAGTATGAGTAAGGGTTTTCTCATCTCAGTTCTGGAGTCTGGCAGCTCTGTCCCACCTAAGCCTTACTTCAGGCATCCTTAAGAATACTAATCTGTCACTGAGCTTGTTCTGTACAAATTGCAATGTACATAAAAAATGTTCACATTATGCATTTATGTAGCAGCTATAAACAGACTTCCATTTTGACTGCAGACTATGTCCTTAATTACACAGAAGAAAGTTACCTTCCTTTTTTCTTTTTTTTTTGGTGTGAAAACAAACTCAGGATCTGCAGTGAATTGAAAGCTACAGAAAGGTAGCCTTTGTTTGAACCGTGCCATGATTGACTTTGCAATTATTTTTTCTTTGCTTTCTTGGAAAGCACATATTTATTTTCCATACCTCATCTTTCCACAGAGCAGCTGGGTTCTTGAGGTGATGAGTACTTAGTAATGGCTTTATGAATCATAGCTCATGTATTAATGCTGTGCCCAGCCCATGAGTTAGGAGTGAAAGCCAGGAGATGGAGGCAGTCTGTACGGCCTTGTTAACTTACTGAGAATGAATGAGGCAGGAAGAGTTACTGTGCTCTTAGCCTGTGACCTGAGGCTGCTTAAGCAGAAACGACCTATGCAGGTAGAGGAGAAGAGCCCTGTCTGCTCTCAGGCTGGTGAGATGCACTACAAAGCTGAGCTTTGAGAAGAAGGACCGAGCAAGAAGAGGAGGGGGACTTAATTTAGTTTAAAAAAAAATGGAACACAAGTTATGCTGATATCCAGACTGGTCGTTTCTGAAAGAGGCTCCTGGGTTTCCACATATGTCAAATCATTCTAGTCCTAAGCCTCTTTAAAAACAGCTAAAAACTTGGATTATCTGAAGCTGGGGGAGGGAGGTTTGTTTAAGTGCCAAAATTCACAGGTTAACAACTATGGCCTTTTGGGGAAGATGGCATTTTTAAAAATGCTAAGACAGTGGGAGCCGTTTTTTTTCCTGCTGTGCATGGGATGAAAAATCAGGACATCCTCATGCTGTTTAAAGACCTCAGGCAGAAGTTTCACTCTTCTCTATAGGCAGTTTTAGATGCTGGAGAAGTCAAAATTCTGAGCTTGTTGCTAAGGTTTAGAGGAGGAAGAGATAAATGGAAATCCATTTGTAAACATTTGCAGTGCTGGAGACATTAGCAACCGAAACCTGGTAGATAAATGTGAGTAAAATGTACCAAGTAACATGTGGAGTAGAAAGCATTTACTATTATGTTTAAGTGCCTGCAGAATGTCTCTTTGTTGTTATATTTACAAGGAGCACTTCGTGTACAGAACATCAATCTCTTACAGAGCCAACACATTACTGTGATAGAAAGAGTAAATTAGCAACAATACGGATCAGGTAGGGGGGCTCTCAGCAAAGGGAATTTACCTTTATCACATAAAATGAAAGAGGAAAACCTATTTTATACCTTTATGTCTTTGTCAACCCACATGACAAGAAGACAGTTACCCCTGCTGCTATATGCCTTTGACAAAAAGGCATGCATAACAGAACCAGCTACCACAGGGATTAAATAGTCTGAATGCTTTATTTCAAATGATAGCTGCATTCATCTCCCATTTCTGGCCCCTGTCTTGGTTTTGGCTGGGATAGAGTTAATTTTATTCCTAGTAGCTGGTGTAGTGCTGCAGTTTGGATCTAGGATGAGAAGAATGTTGATAACACACTGATGGTTTAGTTGTTGCTGAACAGTGCTTACAGAAAGTCAAGGACTTTTCAGCTTTTCATGCTGCCAAACCAGCAAGAAGGCTGGAGGGGTACAAGCAGTTGGGAGGGGACACAGCCAGGACAGATGACCCAACTGACCCAAGGGATATTCCATACCACGTGACATCATGCTGAACAATAAAACCAGGGGGAGTTGGCTGGGGGGTGGTGGCCCGTTGCTCGGGGACTGGCTGACATCGGTCAGTGGGTTCTGAGCAATTGCATTGTGCATCACTTGTTTTGTATATTCTTTCATCATTGTTTTCCCTTCCTTTTCTGTCCTATTAAACTGTCTTTACCTCAACCCATGAGCTTTACCTTTTTTCTAACTCCCTCCACATCCCACTGTGGGAGAGTGAGCGAATGGCTGTGTGGTGTTTAGCTGCCGGCCCGGTTAAACCACAACACCGCCCTACCCCAAAACCTGAGCAAGTGGAAGGACTGGAGGGCAGGAGTGCTCCAGAGGTCAAGACATTGACACTATTTTGGACCAAAGTTACGGCATCCCTTTGAAGACTTTTAAACCACTGGGGTGTGCTTTACCTTGCATGCTTTTGCAGGCAGATGTTGTAGCAGTAGCAGGTGGGAAATGAAGAGAGGTCGTAGACAGGCAAGTCAGAAATTTTTCTGCATTTCAAGGGACAAAAATAAGTCACTCTGGCCTCCACCAGAAAAGTGGTGAGAGGTGAGGGCAACCTAGCTGAAGCTCAAGCCAGAGAGGTCAGGGCACATCTAGGCTTACCAGTCTGTGCCTTCAGTACATACCCACACTTGCACTTCCATGAAAACTTGGTCATCTCCAGACTGCACACAGATATTTAAGCTTCAGCTTTGGGTTCAGCCTGGGCTTCCAGATCTGAGCTCATACTGCTGTCTCACATTGGCTCAGCTGACATAAAACTTGCATTGGTACCAGTCAACCTGGATGGGTGCTCAGTGCTCACCTTCAGCCCCTCCCCTACCCAAAATGACTGGTACCAATGTCTGGCAGTGTTCTTTCTTTGCAGAGCCAAAACCAATGCATGGCATAGGTTTGTTAGACCCATGGTTGTAGATATTAATGGAGAGGCCCAAAACTACCCTAAAGCGGAGAACCGCCACAGAGACAGCTACCACTATCCTTATTTTGCAGATCTCCCCCCTTCTTTTCCTGCAACAAAGGCTATGCAGTTGAAACTCACTGTATAAACCAAGATACCCTGATTTAAGACCTGAACCTGCAACTGCTCCATGGATAGGAGCTAGAAGGAAGGTCATGTTTTTTCTGTAAACTAGCTCTATCCACTTGTTATGGGCTGAGTAGATTCCTTGTTCTTTCTAATAACAGAAGGAGTTTTCTCATAAATATTTGCTTGTGTATCTTGCTCTTACCTAATCATTTTGAGGGACCAATAAAGGAAATAGAAGAATGACAGTTTCGCTTTATTTTGATATTGCTTAGGTTATGTATGTATATACTTCTGGACTAATACTAGAAGAGCAAAGTGTGTGATCTAAATTAATCTTATATTTGGTCTTTCTAAAATTGCCTCTATGAGAAAGTTTGGGCCCATCTTGAAGTTTTCTTCTTGTGATACAGCCTTCTTGTTTCACATAGCACAGGGGTTTGTTCCTTAATTATGTCTGAGTATTTTAACTGCTTAACTAAGATGTGGGAGATCTTCTGCAGTTTCAATATACTTCTGCAGGGAGGGGAGAAATTGTTACATAATCCTTTAAATGCTATAGATTGCTAAAGTTTGTAGAAGACTGCAGATACAATACTTTGTATTCAAGTTATCCAGATGTTACTAATTTCTCCATTTCCAAAGAGTTGTGTGACTCCAATTTATTTTACCAGAGGCTAGACAGTTAAAATCTCACCCACAAGTTTGAAGTCCTGTATCAATACAAGAACAGAGCTAAGATTCTATTGTTGTACCAAAATTACAGTTCACAGGTCATAGAGGGTTGCTAAGGAAGCAGAGTTTGAGCTTTGTGAGTAAGACAAGATGAGAATTTTCAGCTTTCACTCCTCAGTTGTCTTGCTTGTCTGAAAAGAATTGGAATTGTTATTGTAATGAGCCTTAAAAAATAATTAACTGTGCTCTTTCTTGATTACTCTGAATACGGAGACAAAAAAGAAACAGATATGTCAATCCAATCCCTGTGCTTAAGCAACAGGACTGTTATGTATTCCATATGTGACCATAGCTGGGATTTCACAGTTATGCAGCTGAGAAAAATAGTATCTGACCCCCAGGCAGTCAGTCCGTCATCTAGCAGATTTTTTTCCCTATCCTGGGTGGCTTTGTGTTGCTAAGGCTCCTCAGAGAGCACCTGTAAACTGTCAAGTGCTTCAGTAGCAGTTTTGGAAGCCAGTCAGCTGAAGAGGGAAGGAGAAGGTATGGGTGTAAGTGGTTGGTCTTGTGCACATTGCTGATAGATGATGGCAAATGAATCCCTCATTATGGAGTCCTCAGGCAGTGAATGCTACCCTGGAGGTAGGCACCCAAAGCAGTTCACCCAGGGGCAGTATGTTAACAGCACCGTATCCTAAATTTGGGGTAAAATAATCAGCTATCAGAAACTTCAGGGTAAATATAACTTAGCCCAGGCTGTCTCTAATGTGGAGACCCTAGATGCCCCACCAGTTGAAATAAATGCCACATCTGCTTTCTAGACGTCATCAGCACCGTTTAATGGTAATGAGTAAACATATCCTTTCTCCAGTTTTACTTTTGACTTTGTTACCACTTTGGGCATGGATTATTACATTTATGTATGTGCTGTGTCCAAGTCCATGGGCCTACCATTACGACTGCCTAGAGTATACTCACAAAATGTATTTTTGTTGAAGAATGCTGTGGGTTTTGAAAATTAAGTACTTTCCTGCTACATCCTCAAGGGATGTTCTCATCCAGAAATTTAAGCTGTGAAGTTAAGGACTCTCCAGTCATTTCTAATCAGAAAGAGAGTAGAATGGAAAACCTGACCTTTTCAGACAGAAAATGCACATCTTGACATAGTTTTGTTTTTCAAAACATTCACAAGTTTTTGGTTTGTCCCAGCACAAATCAAAATCTGAAAATTAAAGCTAACTTCAAAATTTAGTATTTAGCTGTAAGATTTAGCTCTACATATCCTTTTTTGCATTCTCATAGGTAGAAAAATCCTCATAATAGCAAAGATAATGGTGACAACAACACAAAAAAATCTATAAAAGCCATGTTTTTTCTGTTTCTGGAACAGAAGGATTCATTTAGAGGTCTTATATTCTCTGTGAAAGTGATAGAGAAAACTATCAATGAGTATTAAGAAAGCTGTCCTATTTGACAGCAATAAAGCTGTCAAGGTCTGCTGTCTCACAGCTCACTTGGGAAAGCTTTAATCTGAAGATTTCTGACACATTAACATGCAGATTATTGATATTATAGCCTTGTTATAGCTTGCTGCATGAGAGCGTCTGCATCATGATTCCTCACTTGACCACACACAAAGTTCTCTTCTATTCTGTCCAGGTTCTTCCAACAGATTCTTTGTGCCTGAATGCCCTCCAGCACCTCATTAAGCAACACGTCTAACATCTGCACAGTTTGTTCTCTGTCTTCTCCCAAGGAGGACATCTGGGTGCAGTAAAATGTTCTGTTATGGTGGGACTTCACTGACATTTTTTAAATTAAAATACTTATGACCTTAGGTATGAAAAAAGAAAAGTGAGTTGAAATGCATTAGATCATGACCCACCAAAAAAACAGCCCAAGTTCAACCCCAGCTTCTTTTGAATTGTGTAGAAAATTTCCACAGCTATTACAATCCTTTTTTTTTTCTGCTACTTAAAAGAAAGAATCTCAAAGTTTTTTTCTTTTTTTAAATGCAGCTAAAACCTGTCTGGTAAGATACCTGGACTGCTCATTCTTATCCATATTTGTTAACAATGCTCAGAAGAAACTTCTGCAAGACCAATGGGCACACTTCCTGCCCAGAAGAACATGGACCAATGCAAAAAATTAAGACAATATTGCTCATTTTACATAACAGGGATGGAAAATCATGAGCCTCTCAGTATAAAAGCCGGCCTTTCCTTGTGATAGTGATCTTTCCCTTATCCACAGAACAAGGTGACAGAGGAGACAGGAAGGAGTGTGGCTGTAGTCCTGTTCCATTCCCATCCTCCCGTGCCCTGCCCAGGAGGACCACCAAGTGTTGGGAGAAAAATGAACCCCAGACCACACAGTAAGCAGAGGAGCAGCCTCTGAGGACCATGCAGGTTCCCAGATATGCTCTGCATCTTTTCATTTGGATACTGCCCCCCGGCTATGCCGAACTGGCTATGCCTACAAAGCATGCCTGAGCCTACTGCTCTGCTACATTTTTGTTATTTAACTTTTGTTATTTAATCAATTGTTTTGATCATTTCCCAGCCACCTTTTCTCGAGGCCTTATGTTAAGTCTTTAGAGAAGTTGTGTTATTAACTTCCTCAAAATTTATACATAAAATCTGACAAAATGCCAGTTAGCTGTATTTTCCTTCAACCTACTGGGTATAATATATTTTCAGAGAGGTGGAAATAACAAGTATTTGAACAAGCTACATTCATTTTCCAGATGCTCAGACACTCTTGAGAGACAAGTGCCCCCCTACTTCAAGATACCATACTCTCCTTAAATAAGATTTGATGCCACGGAAACATTGTGTGTCATCAGCTCCTTGTATGTTCTCCTGCAAAGGGAAGAGGCTTGGAGTGGGAGCAAGAGTTGACTGGAAGAAGGAAGTGTTTGCATTTTAAATTCCCAGGAGGCTAAAATATTAAAGGAAAAAAATACACTGTCAAAGCAAAAAGAAAAAAGGAACAGGAGAGGATTAATTGAGGGAGAGAGTAGAAAGTCCTCAGCCACATGGATTTGGTTTAGCACTCAGCACTAAATAGAAATACCAAAATCTGTATGAAACACACTTGAATGATGTTGAAAAGAGCTCATATTATCATTAAAGTATGAAGCCAGATTACGTCCTTCAGCAGTGTCAAGAAGATCTTTTCTTCCCCATCTCTGCAGCTACCTCTCCTCCATGTTCTAGACAACATTCTGTATTTGAAAAGACCACTGTTACCTGCAGCTACTAAAAAAATGGGCCTAAACAGCACTCCAACCCTTTCTCCAAAGTAAAACTCCTTGAATTACTTTCAAAACAAAAGTAATTGAAACTCTGAAGAAACTAGCTACATCCTTATAAACAACAAGCATCTTCTGTAAGAAGAGCATCTAATCTTCTGCTTGGGTCTGTTTGACATGGGTATGAAAATTAACCAAACTGGCTTAAGGATAGCCACCATTGGAGAAAATCAAGAGAAGTGCATGATGGACAGCCTCACAGCTGAGTTTGTACTGGGTATGTAAGGGTTGGCCCAGCAGTACCCATCAGTGCTCCTGCTGGGAGTTTCCTATGGCCATATCTCGCAGCCTTCAGCAGTTCTCTATGCTTGTCTCCTTCCATTGCCTAATCGAATTAATTACACAGGCCAAGGGAAGCAGCAAGGCAGAAACTGCCCTTACTTGAGTCTTTTTGCAGGCACCAGCAATCTTGTGTCTTAGGCACACCTAATTGATAGTAAAGATCCTGGTACATTTTTTGTTTGTTTCTAAGACAGCAGAATTCATTTGGTCAAATGAGAGCATCACTAAGGATGTCTGAACTACCCTTTCTAGTCTTTCTTAGTGGTTTTAGTGGAGAGAAATGACTGCTTCTCACATGAAAATCATCTCATCCTAATGCAGATGTCTAAAACTGGTCAGAGGAATTGTTCCATAAAAATGCCCGTTTCCCTTCTTGGCTTACCGAGGCAGTTCAGGGTGCCTGACTTCAGCAGAGACCTACACCACAAAGGTTGAAATTTAGCTTCACCACCATAAGTAACCAAAGCCATAAAAACCCCACAAAAGGATACAAATGATATGCAGAGGTTTAACAGAATACTAGATGGCAGAATTATAATTTCAAGGACACTTTTTGTGCAGCATTTGGCTATGTATTTAAAACTCAGGGTGTCTGGTTCCCCATGTAACTTAGTGAGAAGCCTACCAGCACTCTCTGAGGGAGCTGGGCCAGCCCATGCTTAATTGCTCCCCCTCCAAAAGACAGCAGTCAGTCATCCACCAAAAGCAGGCTGGCTCAGCAAGAAATGATGGAGCACCACTTAAAAGCATATTTTTTCTCCAATGAACAAACTTGATAGGATGATCTTTGTCCTTCCCTGCATATCACCATGATAGATACCCATTTTTGTGGGTACGATTAAAAATTGACTGAAAGTACCTCGTCACTTTCTTCTTTCTTTGTAATAGAGTAGAATTATTTACCCAGACAGGCGTTTTTCTGCTAGAGGTCAGATTTCCAATCACTGGCTTTCTTGGCATAAAAGTAATCAGCATTCATGCCATGGTGTGTTACTAGGATCTCTCTCCTACAGATTTCAAAGAATAAAACAGTTTTGTAGCTTTACACTCTGATCCTCTTTGTCACTCTAAGTTATTCTCATGATGGGTCGTAGCTTTACTGTTGGAAAGAAATGTCACTGTGTGATAACGGGTTATAAATTGTAATGCTTACACATTAATCTTCTGGCTATCATCTCTCCCCTCCCCTTCAGTTTGAAGGGTTAATAAATATGTTGTAAACATCTTGCTAGAATGAAACTTGTCATAAAACCTGTGGAGTGAAATACCTGTGTAAAAGAAATAAGAAAACAGGGAAGTAGCTAGTTTGAGACTGTTTTCTCCCCTTATTTGACTCAAACCCCAAATTTGAGTTAAATGATTAATGATTTAGTATTTTCTGGATAATTAATTGTTTCATATGCTGAAATTTTAATCTCAGGGCGCAAAACAAAAGTACACCTGTGAGTACATTAGTGTTCCCAGGAGCTTATTACGCTATACTGATTTGTACATATGTATATGTACATGTGATTATACGTATATACACATACACATATATATAATTAGTATAATTCATCAGGAATGTAAAGTTTAAAATGGTTTAAAATCTGCAAAAAAATAATTTCTCAAAAATTCACGCCAAACTCATCTACTGGTTATATAGGCTGCATTCACCTGGTCTTTCAAAGAGCTCCTGAATTCTAGAGACTCATTACCAAGTCGCTGAGTATCATTAAACATAAACTTTGGGTACTCAGCACTTCAAGTATCTCAACCTTGTGCGTACTAAGCAAACCCATTTTTGCAGCAACTCTTTCTATGGATCACTGGATTGGAGTAAAAGATTTCACTGCTGTGAAGTTCATGCCCAGCTGCTTTTTCTGTATCCATTTTCTTGCTCTGAGGATACGGTTTTAGATTCCCAAAGGCCAGCTTTTCTGTGATGGTGAACAATAAATATGAAAGCCTCTTATAATTTC
Source organism: Pandion haliaetus (assembly GCA_013401275.1). Lineage (NCBI taxonomy): Eukaryota > Metazoa > Chordata > Aves > Accipitriformes > Pandionidae > Pandion > Pandion haliaetus. Next base: position 228,706 of record VYZV01010869.1, read on the forward strand.
TCTGTATTCATTAAAGTGGATGGTAAACTTTAGCTCCAAAGAAAAAAACAAATGACCAAGGTAGTAGGCTGATAGACAGGTTTTGAAATCCTTGGAGAACTCCTCTTTTTTCCCAGTCTGTTTCCATATTTAACTGAGATTTGCATTAGCTCCCGATAAGAATAACCATTCTAGTCTGTAGGATAACTGCAACACACGTGAGACTGTTCTCTTGACTCCTGTACAGTCAATGCCAGGATACAGGCACTTTTAGGGAGAGATTAATCTAAAGTACTTAAAACAGAAAATCACCCAAGGACTGTCTCTGTTTCCCTTAATGTCAGAAGAGTCTGAAGGGCTACTTCACCTATAAACATTTTACAAACTCTTAAAAACACAATTCATAATGCAAGTTAACAGCTTATGCTCTGAAAAACACAAGTAACAGAACAAAGCTGCATGACAAATCTGACAAGAAAACCCTGCAGCTCCCGCACCCTGAGGGAAAAGCAGCACCTTGCAGCCTGTTCCCTAGTGGGGGGGACCAATCACAGAGCCCCATGGACCTAGTGAGAGAGAAGTTCCCAAAACACAGCCTTCAGTGCTATTATTCTGCCAGCAACTCTTCCTTTACGCCAGTGAAAGCTCCCTTCACGCATCCTTGCTCTTCACTACCACAGCTGGGTATTAGTGGCAAGGTGATGGTTTCTTGTGTAAGTTGGTTGTAGGTCACTTTGAGATTTCTGATTTTGTACAGAAACCAGTTTTGTGAGACAGGAGGAAGCATGAAAATTCAATTTTTCTGTCTCTCACTGTCTCCTATACAACACAGCCTTAATTTGTTGTATAGTGCACGAGGCAGCATGTTTTGAAAAGAAGGAAAAAAGGTATCTATCTGCCCAAAAGAACAAATAGAGTGTTCTTCAGACCAAAAGCGACAAGACACGGGTTCTGCTTCAGTTCCCTGTTGTATAAGGGAGGCAGAAAGTTGTGTGATCACACTAGTCCTTCAGGTTTAAAATTTTTCTGACTCCCTCTGGTTTGTCACTGTGACACAGTATGCTCCAACAGGTCCCAGCCTTAGGGCCTTGTCCAAAGCCCTTTTGATTCTTTCAAAAGATCCCAGTGGACAGAGCACCAGCTCCATGAAATGTGAATGCTGACTGACTCGCCCACTCCCCTTACAGCTCCAGGCCATGGGAAGGACATTTCCCAAGTGATCCTATCTCTGCAGGTGGGAGGCTTCACTCAGTTTGCAAGCAAGAGAAGACGTATGCTAAGGAAGACTTAAGCACACCACTAATACTGAGTGAAATGCCATGATTTGGGTGGGATACTAGACACCATAATATTGTGGGCAGCTATTTACTTTACAGTAAGTAGAACAGATTTAACAGCTGTCCTGAAGAACAACTGTTCATCTAGAAGGTCGAGTTAGTTATTAAATCTTTGGAAAATCAGCAGCAGAAGTGGAAAACATTGAGGCTTGTGGCCAGAGGCTGCTCTGAGATGCATTAGTGCACTGTCATTTATGTCAGTGCAGGAGTTATGGAAGAACTGGAAGCAGAAGGTGAGCCTTAAAACTTCTGAACTGACTCTGCTCCTGAGATGAATACTTACCTCATCTCTAATATTGGTGCTGTAGGGGGAAGGAAAGCAAACAGGGGAGGAGAGGAAAGAGCACGAAGGAGTGAATGTGGAAGGAATGCAAGTAGATAAAACAATGGTGGAGGCCAGCTCCCCTTACCTTTACCTTCCTTCTCACATCAAAGTACAAGGTGTTAAAAGAATGACTGTGTGGACTGAGGCAGGCAGGGAAAACCCAGGGGGGATCACTGAAGCAGAGAACGTGTTTCGCAGGATGAATACAGAGCAAAGGTGGAAAGCGTTAGCTGTACAAGTCATGCTGTAACTTGTAGTAAGGGAGTGGAGCGGTCAGCTCCTACAGGGCATGTTCAGTTTCTGCTTTTCTTTGTTTTGGAGTATATCAGTAATGACTGTATATTAAAAGTGCTGCAGTGCACCTCTCTCTTGAGCAAACTTTGTGTGGATATTCTCAAAAAAGAGCTAATATCCTGTCTGAAAGACAGCTCCCACCAGTAGCTTCCTAGCTCCATGCTGAAACACTCTGTTGGTCCAAAATTAGAGTTCACTGTTGAATCCACATCACTACTTCCTGCATTATTTTGGATTCTCGAAAGAAGTTTCAGAGCCAAATATAAACTTGGCTCAGTTCAGCTTACTTCATACATCCGATGAGGTCACAACTTGAGAAAGCATGACAGCTGGCTCCACCACTAAACCACACGTGCTTGTCTCAGGGGTGAAATACGAAGCATCTGCTTTGGTGTGACATCCGTCAGGGTATGCCCTCACGGTTTCATCCAAGCTGCTCCGCAGATGACAGTGCCCCATGCATGCTTGCCAGTCTCCTTTAAGTCCTGTTGATTGACTATTGTCTGCAAACTAAGCAGCAGTCAGAGTGCTGATTAACAAAAAGACTTTTAATTGCCACTTCTCTTGAAGTTTTTAGCAGCAAGGACAGAGATGGAGGTTTCACAGTGACCCCTTTTCAGGGCCTAATTGGAAGAGCTGATGGAGCCACGCCAGATGAGTGCATTGGATTGCTCCTATTCAACGACTTGAGGGTCTTCCTAACAAAGCGTGGGGCTTAAGCACTCATTCTTTACTGGAGATGTAGGAACTGAAAAGCAGGCCCGATGGCTCTTCTGTTTCTGTTAAACAGACGTCAGACTGTAACTCTCAGGGAACTTTCCATACCTTTGAACTTGAGTCTGAATTTAGTGATGTTTTTGTCAGTGTTTTCAAGGTGGAAAGAAAGGTTTCAGCTATTGCATTTCAAATTCAGATATGCATGTCCATGTAGCCTCGGGCCAGAGACTGCAAAGAATCTGTAAAGTGGTGAATAGGAGATGGAATCTGTGCTCTCTAGTAAAACAGCTCTGTTTTCTTCTTTTGCTCTTTATTTAACAAGGCATAAACATTGCCTCGTACTGCAACTGCACGCTAGAGAGCAGGCTGCAGAGCTTTGAAACGTAAATGCCATTTGTTTCTACCCTCCCTGGAGTTCTCTCATTTCTACTTATTTTCATTAGTAGAAATGAAAACAAATTAAGGCATGCAACACTCAATAGAGTAGGACTGCAGCAAGCCCAACTGCTAGCACCTGGAGCATTTTATTACTCTAGTGGTGTCCCTACATTTGAACAAAGCCCAGCTGCCTCAGAACTGTTGGAGGCTGGAAATCCATTTTTTTCTTCCAGTCATACAGTTATATGAGGTTCTTGATCTCACAGCTTGGCTCCTGTTATACCCCCAAAGCCAATTCACTTCCCAGCCCCCCCAGAGGTGTGTTCGCTTGAATGCTCAAGGTCAGATTCTCAGCTGGTTCAGCTGGCTTGTTCCACTTGCTTTAATAACAGGTTTTAGTATGCCCGTTACTAATAGGCTCAGTTACATTTTAATAACAGTATCATTCTAAGAATATGGTAAGTACTTTGTTTCCCTCCTGTGCAACCTTAAAACTTATTAGTGCAACTATGTGCTCGTTCCTTAGTCTTGTTTTCCCACCAAGTTCAATTTCTCTTCCTTGCTAACTCAGTTTCATTTTTCACTTATTAAAGATGCTCTGAAAACATGGGACATACTTTCTTCAGTTACGCAAATGGTCCCATCATTTCTGCATGTCAGTCCAACTTTGGCTGCTGTTTTCTTCCATTTTTGCTTAGATATGTTGCTTCTATTTTTGTGAGTCTTTATAATTGCCTGGAGGAGAAACTTAAAGCAAGCAATATCAAAGCCAAGTGTTCTGGAACTTCACTGACAGCATGGCATGAGGGGAATTGTGCCTGAACTATGTTGGTGACAGAAAAAATGACCCCCTGAGATGGGGAAAAGTTCACAAAAATGAACCTAAGCATTAAAATATGGGCCTACAAAAATACTGATGTTATTGGTAAAGCATCTTTCCTATTCTTCCAGTCTAGTAGGATGGAAAAACTTGTAGATGAATAACAGAGAAAAGGAAATAGAATATAGGAGGTCAGAATAAAAAGAAACAATGTTTTTTCTTTCAATTTGTTTTTTTCCCCAAGAAGAAACACAGCCTTTTCTCAAAAATAAAACTAAAAATACCTTGAAAACTTCCAACAATTTAGAAAGAAAATGTGCTTTTACTACTGAAAATATAAATATCAATAATGTAATATTCTAACATCTCACAATGTGAACAAGAAAAAACAATCTCTTACAAATATTGTTTAAAATATTGTTCATAATGTTGTTCACTTTCAAAACAAAAAAAAGACTGAAGCAGTTAATTTTTTAAATTAAAAGGCTCTCCAGCCTAGACTTTCAGCTGGTGTAACCTACAACTCCTCCCACTTCATAGCCTAGCTGAAGTGTATTTTCTTGCAGGGAACCAAACCCCATTGTGAGACATTCAATACACTAGTTTGTTTCACTGAGGTAAAACACCGGAGATGTTTCTGTGGCTACTCTAAGTGTTGCAGGGTACAGAAGCAAGGCAAAGCTGCCAGTATATACCATTACTCCACAGCTAGCGATGCTGAATATTTTGTTGCTAGGTAGTGGGTCAAAGTCCCACAGTAACTCCAGCTGTGGCATGCTGCTAGATTGCGTAGGAAACTAATGGGGTTTGACTCCCTCTGCAGAGGGCCCCATGGCAGCGAGCAGGTAATATGCCTGCATTTTTGCATCCTGCTAGCACAGGAGCAAGCCTACAGCAGTACAGAGCAAACATTTTTCTAGATGTTTGCACTCGCTACATAGCTATCACCTGCCAGCATTTACTAATGGACTGGGCACATGTGAGAATCCACTCCTGCGCTGTGCCAAGTTCAGACGCAGATGTTTTTCGGAAGTAGAGGGAATTTTAAGGCATCGTGTGTAGTTCTGCATCTTTCCCCTTGCCACACTGCCAGTTTTAATCCTCAGTTTTATTTTCTGCAGAGTTTCTTCCCAATGCCTTTTCTTGTTAATTACGGTGGCATCACGCCAAGTAGAAGGTTTTGGCTATTACTAGAGCTCCTGAGACAGCTTTTGTAGAAAGTTGATACAATTTCCTGCACCCTCTGGGAATACAGAGCCCTAAAATTGCATTGAATCTTCATACTCCTGAATCAACAAGGTCAGCATAATCCTTGAATCATTTCCTTGCTGGTAAAATACACACAGGATACCAAAGAGATTTACATTCAGTGAAGACATGATTACACGCTGATCTGACTGCTTCTGCTCCTGGACAGAAAGAAATTCCCACTCATTGACCTGTTTCTGCAAAGCAGTGAGCAGTTTTGGTGGTCTAACTCTAACAGCTCTTCCTTTACATTCCATTTTCATTTTTATTATATTACTATTATTTTCTCCTGGAATTTAAGATTACAGCTCTGGCAGGACATTTTAGCTGTCTCCAGGTTAATAAGGGGGTACCTGGATGCACATTCATTGATTCTGCATCCAAGCTTTATAATAACAGAACAGGGTTTAGACAACAAACTGTTTCTATTTTGGATTGGAATATTTACTGCTAGAAAAGAGCACAGAATATTACCAGTCTGCTTACCCTCGTCTTCTCAAGTGTCTACAAGCTGTATTTTTGGTCGTAATCAATGCAGGTGAAAGAGCCATCTGCCAAGTCTGTGACAAACATGTAATCTGGAGCAAAAGGAGAGAGGAAATCTGTGGTGGTTGGGCTCCTCACCTCACCTGCAGGAATTTTAAAATTTCCTCTACTTTGGAATTCAATGATATACAGAAGAAGAGAAAAAAAGGCCACCACTCCAAGCAAAAAGCTTGAATTAATCATTCAGAGATATTCTGTTGATTTAAAATTTTTCAGTCTAACTAGTACATATTCTATAGACTACAGAAAAAATGAAGAATGAAACAAACTTAATTTGAAACATTCCATATTGAAGAAGTCAATCAGAATTGCCTGATTTCTTCAAAGTTTTCTCATTACCCTTCAAAACAAATTTCTCTGAATTGACAAATCTTCATGAAATGTGTCAGTTTTGACAAAGCAGTAATTTTGGACAGAATCATTCAGCTGCAACATTTCTAGTCCTGTGTGTAATCTTGCCCTGAAATGCTGCTTCTGATAAGAAAAGCAAATACTGATCATCAGTGGCTGGACTCTCAGATGATGGATAACCAGCTCCCAGCATCCTTACAGCATCTGGCTGCAGCACTGCTGCCATTCCTCCCTTGCCGCCTGATGCTGGCAAACAGCACACACACCCCAGCACTGCTCTGCCTTTTTTTGTTTGAAGCTGCCTCTACTTTTCCCAGTATGCTTTTAACAAAGGGGCACATACTAGGTAGGTTCCCTCGATCTAACTCAACTACGCTATTTTTATCTGATCCTGTCTTATCCAGGTTAGTTCTTCCCACCCTCCCCATGATCCCTGGTCAATTGAAAATAGATTGCAACTGATTTATGCATTCACTGCACTGTTCCTGCTTTAGTTCTCTTGGCCAGTGCACACAGAAACACACGTTGCCTAACTTCAGAGCTCACATTCTGACCTCTCAGCCTCCCAAAGATGTTCTATCTAGGGGTTCCTCAAGCCCCAGATTTGATAAAGCACCAGTACTTCAGTAAGTTGTCCTAAAATTGGTGGCCACTTCTACACTTTGAAGAGGAGGTCATTGTAACTATGTATAGACTCATACCCACTTAGAGGTGCTCAGTCTGGGTGACCACATGAGCTTAACGTCACAAAGACTTTTAGGGAATATATTTTCCAGGTGTTACAAATCTGTCTTAATCTTGATTAGGAATAGATGGGGAGAAAATTTACTACATCAGTCACAAAAGTGGACTTTCCTGTGAGCATCCCCACTTTCACACTTTGTTTTAAAAGAAAATTTCTTTCTTGTTATTCTTCAACAATTGGATGAAAACCCACCTACTGACACTTTACAGCAGCAGTTTTCAAGCTGTTCTATGCAAGTGCCTGGGGCAGATGCATGATCCCATCAACGGATACAACAGAAAATCCCGAAGTGATGGCTACCACATTTTTTATCATGGCAGTGTTTTGCATCTTAACAATGAAGGCAGTAGGGTAGAATCTTTCAAATTTTGTGAGTAAATTGCTTTTTTGTAATAACAGGATTTTCCACTGACAGATGGCAGCTACAAGCTGTCAATCATTTTAAATTCAAAGGATAGATGAAGTGCAACAAATGTATTGTTATTGCCTGCTAGACTGGAAGTATGTCCAAGCTGGTGTATGGTTCCTTTGTGTTATGCCATGTTCACAAGTATAATACTTCTGCCAGGCACTAACTGGAAGAAAAAAAAGGCCGCATGCAACTTGTTATGGACTTCATCAAAACCACAAACATCATCAGACCTAGATCCATCCAGAGGAAGAAAAAGAGTCTGGGCGCACGATGAATAATGTTCCCTCCTGTGAAAACAGTCGTTTAAGCAGGTGGACCTAAACAAGCAGAACTTTGCTGGGGTGGGGGTGGGGGCTGGGACAAAAAGGAAGAGAAAATTATTCTTGCTTTGGAAAACTTGTGTGATCTCCAGAATCAGAGCTGTTGCCTTCCAGAACACACAAGCAATCAACCCTGACCACCTTCCTCCTCCCAAGGCCACAAGTGCCTGTGCTGCTTCCCTCCCGCACTCTGAGCCCCTGAGGCTCAGAAAAGCCCAGCAGGTATTGCCCAACACATGTCCCACTCCCATGCCACACACAGGGCTCTTTTCCATGGCAAAGGCTCGCTGGAGGTGCAGCTAACTATCGGCCAGGCTGCCTCCAGCTCCCCTGTGCACGGCTGGCACTGGCCATTCCAGCTAGTCCCATCCATCACCAGCTGCTGCCCCTGGCCACGCTACCCTGTGGCCTTTGCTCCCAGCTAACTAACGTGGTCTCTGCTGGCTGTTGCCTCTTGCCAGGACACATCTCAGCAACCCCCAAGGTGCTTCAGCTGTTCAGAGAAGCTGTACAGAGCCACAAGGGATCACAGCCCCAGAAAAAACTGTCATCTGAAAGGATGTTCTTCTTTTGCCCCCTTCAACACAAACCAAAAAAACACCCCAGAAAACCAAGAGAATACCTACAAACCTGTCCAATCTTTGTTTGCTTAACATTTCTTCATTCCAAGCTAGCTTTGAGTTTTGTTGGTTCAGTTGTGTGCCATGTGATAGGCTTATAAATGCTTGTTTTTCTCATCTCTGTAATATGATACCTGGCTTAGCAGAAATGTCTCTGTTTCAGAATGTAGTTGCAAATAAAAGTCTACTTAGACCCAATAATTTATCAGTTCTAGTCAACTCTTGCACTTCTAAACCAAGAACTAAGTATTTTTGCCCTTTCTGGAGCCTCCTGGAAAGGGCTGGTTTTCTCCCTGAAGCATTTGGGAGCACTTATTCTTGTAACCAAGTGAGAAACATAGGAATAGCCAGGTTGAAACCAGTATATGTGTAAGAGTGAAACAAGCAGGAATTAGAAGCACTGTAATTTAGGCTGAACTGACTCCTGGCTGTCTCCACTTAGCAACAGTGGTCCATGCATGCTGCTCCTGGTCTGGAAGCATGCAGCAGAGAAGGACAGTGGGAAAGCATTGAAAAATGACAGTTGTCATGAAAGTTGCATTGCATTTCGATCTTTATGGAAAAGCTGACTTGTCTGAGCCGGTGTAGTGGTCCTATTTCAGTAAGTTTGTTGAACAACTCTCAACAGTTCTTCTCCCTGTCATCTTTTCAGACCAAACCTGGTCAGCTTTAAAGAAAAAAATATGTTCTGGTTTTTCAAGTAAACCTGAAAGCACTAAAAGACAGGTCAAAATCATAGTTTTATAGTCAATTTCATGCAGGAAAAAATAAATTAAACTAAAAATTATTGGCATCTTGAGTTACAGAGCTAGGAAAGCAAGGAAAGCAGCCCTTATGGCAGATGGGGTAACTATTGCTAAAGAAGACCAGATAAGCAAGCTTGATAAAAATAGGGGGAACTGGTACAACACTCGTCTCTGACCACATGTCCTTCACAACATTGGTAGGATGGCAGAAAAGTTCTCTTAATTGTGTACTGGTTTAGCAAGGATGATTACTGATCTCTACAGCTCCAGTGAATGGTGAAATTGGTTGAGACATTCTTAGTTGATGGCATTTGTACAGTACATTGTGTTAAAAATACTTTGCGATGTTCTGATGGCTTTACTATGGCTCTGTGGCAATGTGCAGCCCCTGGATGAAGAGGAAGGAGGTTGTTCCTCACCCAAGAGCAGCTCCATGTAGAGCTCAGCCTGGTAATGCTTCACTGATGCAGAATGAGGCAGGGCAGACTCAGTGGAGAGCAGGAAGACAACCTGCAGAACGTGACGTTTGGGAGATTAAGTTGAAAAAAAGGGTCTTCTTTTGAAGTTCTTTTCACAGGTCTGGGGTCCTGTCATTACAAATCTAGGAATCTACAAACACAGATAATCTTCCAGTTAATGCTTCCCAGTGTCATAAAGCCCAGGCCATACACGAGAAGATTTTCCTTTTTTTTTTTCTGTTGCTCAACAGCTTTATAGCCCGATAACAGGCCACTGCAAGAACTTAGATTGGTGGTGCAGATCTAATGATGTAAAGCATAAATATACTCAAAAGCAGAGCAACAGAAGCCACATAAGCACACTTATTCAATGCCTCTAATCTTACCTTCAGTGTCTTATGACATAGCCAAAGTTAACATTGGTACACTTCAACTTCAAAAGCTTCTGCTGCTGTAGCAGACTGGGAAGCAAATATGTAATCTTTCTGTTGCAACAGGACAGATGTTCAGTGGCTCTCAGAGGGCAAACTCTGGAACAGATCTTTGAGGTGCATCAGGAGTTTCCCTTATTTTCTCAAATGACACATCTGTGCCACCTTCTTGGCTGGAGGTACACATTGTGGCTTCAGGAGATAGGCTATGTTATGCATTTTTTCTTTCCTACAAGATCTCAGTTCAGAATTTCTGGACTTATGTGACAGTTTTCAATACACATCTCTGAATCAGTGGCTAAAACCCCAGAATCAGGCTAACTGCTTGGATACAAATGTGCCTGACTGTTCTGAATGTCATAAAAGTTTCTTGCAACAGATGACATGTGGTTAGATGAGAGCATCAAAATGGAAATCATGGTGTACAGGAAACAAGTGAGGTACCCGCTTTAGGAATATCTCCCGTAAAACATTTGATTTCTTTCCTATTTCCTTATCTGCCAGGTACCTGAGCTGTGGAAGTCTGTCAATAATCTGATGGTGGCTTTGAATTACAGCCTGCATAAAAACCTTTGATAGGCTTTGGACACAAGAGACTGTGTGTCTCAACTTATCAGAGCAAACTGTCTTTTTTTTTTATTATTATTCCTTTCTCTCTAACTTGTGTGTGAGGTTGAATTCTCTGCCCTTCTGGCAATCAAGACCAAGTACCATCAGCCACTGAAAACAGCTTGCAATGGCAGGTTTTCCTCCCTCTTACTGAGACATGAGATAAAACACCAGGTACATCTATCACACTGACAGATAAAGATTTCTTTTATCATTATTTTCACTAAATACCATTGGGAATTTAAGCCTAGTAATTAGAGCGGACCCACAGATCACTGCTGGAGTAATTTTCAATGCCAACAATGATACTTTAAAGATATATTTTTCTGGCTGATCTAGTCCTTTGGCTACCAAAGTGACCCAAAACAGTCACTTTCAGGCTTTGACAGTAAGAAACTCATGCAGCCCTCACCACTAATAAGGACACTAATATAAGATGACAGAAGTAAATGGGCCCAAGTTTTTGCTCGATTGCTCCATTTCATTATCGTTCTCAAAGTTTCATGCTGCTTAACGCCTTTCGGAATTAAATAACTGACTGACACTGATAAGCAAACAGTGTCTGTCCTAACTGACAGACCCGTTTTTTGGAAAGGTTCTGTAAGCATATGGCTGTTCAGGGGAAGGAAAAAGTGAACAACAATGCAGACAAGGCACCTAACTTTAAAGTAGACCAGTGAAGTTCCTCTCCACTATCACAGCTCTGTTTTCTCACTCTGTGAACCAGTTCATCTGCAGTTACCTGTCACTATCTCACGAGCATTCAGAAACACTCTCAGCTTTAAAGTTCATGTGCAGAACTACAAAGAGTGCATATGTGCTTGCCACCTGTCGGCCAATAGCCCAACCACACAGACACAAATATACAAAAAAGCAGTTGTTCCATCACAGGAAAATTAACTCAGGGCACCGCATTCTACACATATCAGGGTTTATTACGATTCAGATAAGATAAAATCTTCCCTTTTTGTATTTGCTGCTCTATGTGGAAATGAAATGATTCTCTCCAGTATTAAAGATTTTTTTTCCAGCCTCACTTGATTCTTATAAATCAGATGACATCTCCTGCAAGCACCAGCCAATCCTATGCATTGGCCAAGACTTCATTATTATTACGCTATTATACAGGCAACAGTTCTATCGTTTCTTTGTATTCTAGTCTCCAAGTAGTTGCTTTTTTGTGGTGGGTTTCCTTTTTTTTTTCATATTACTGTATGGTTTTAGGCAGTTTCCTAGTCAGAAGATCCTCCGTATCACAAGGACTTTAGATATAATTTTGACTGCAGCGAAAAGGACGTAAAAAGTCACACAAAACAATTACCTGTATGAGATCAGAAACAGAGCCATAGTTGTTGCTAGTTAAATTGACTTCTATTCACATTGTATTCTCTTATAAGGGAGGTAGTAGGCAAAATGCCCACTTATGCCTTTATTTTTCCATATTGCCTTCTAGGATTTCTACCAGTTCCTGCAGAAAACATTAATTAAGCACAATAAGGAAGGCAGAGGCTCCAAACAAAGGCAGGTTGGGTTGATGAAGTTTTGCCACTTACATTTGAATTCAAAAATTTCAATTCCAGCAGTGATTCATATTATAAATCAATTTAGCAAACTATCAGGCTTTAAAATCAATTACAGTGGATCAGAAGCCGTGTTTGCAGATAATGCGTGAAGGGGCACTCTTACACAGCAATGACCTTTTAAGCTGGCACAAGCCAGTTTCCACTACTTGGCAAAGTATCCTCCCACAATGCTAAGTCAATTATATTAAACCTATTTCAGTCTGTTATTGAGTACATAACGGGAGAGGACTGCTCAGGGCAAATCCGCCTATCCTTCCTCAGAAAGGAAAGAAAACCAAAATTGACCTGACAAAATTATCATTTATCCCATGTCTGTACTGCACACCTCCTCTTGAAGGAAGAGGAACAGTAAAGAATCAGCGAACATTAATCCATTTTATATATCACCAAGCTTTCCTCGCAGTTTTAATGTCATTAAATTACAACTCTGCGGGTAAAAACAATAGCATACTGCGTGATCATCAGCGTGCGTACAGGAGGGACCATTAGTAGATGATACTTCGGATAGCAAAATCTCCAAATTACTAAGAACTATACAATCTGTACAACCTTGTGAAGCACCATTAGTTTCATGAGAGATTATCTGATGATTCCTTGTTATTTGCACGGTACACAGGGATTGTAGCCCAGACAGAGATTGAGCACCACCCCTGAGGAGCATGATCTTCATGATGACATATGCAGCACAGCAAGCACTAGAGGAGAGGGGGAGCCAGGATATTCAGAAATACAGCTATAAGATTAAATGTCATATGCTTTGCTCTGCTACATGCAGATGGTTCAGCAGTTTTACAGGGAGATTTTTTGCTGTTCTTAAGAATCAAGTCATTTGTGCCAGAGACGCGCACATCCCCAGCATGGATGTGGTAAAGGAAGTAAAGTGTGGACCCAAGGGACTGAAGCCAGAGTACAAAGGATGTGTGTTGAGAAGTGGGACCTACAATAAGAAAACGCGCTTACAACTAATATATGGATCACAACAATTAATTGAACGAAAGACAACAGTGGAGCTAATTCATCAATGGCATCAGTGATAGGAACAACATTTCTTAGTAAAAAAAATTTAAGAAATCATTGTGCAAGCAGGTCTGTACTCCAGAAGTAGTATGGTGGGATGGTTTGTAGTACCATGGAGAACACCAGAAAAAGGTCAGACCACCAAGCTGAGAAGGAATAGGGGAATCTTGCTCACCATTAGACTTCCCTAAATTATATAGGGTTCCTGAAGGGCTCCCTACACCAGAGAGCTGCTAAGAGGAGGAGTGCAGGGAGGCACACAGCGGCAGACAGAGAAGCAAGACCCAAAGGCTGCTGCATCCAGAAGACCACAGGGAGAAGCTAGCAATTTGCCATTCCCCATGCTTGGGGAAAATAGCTGTTGATGGAGATCTATGTTTTTTCCATCACGCCTGCAAGTGGCCACCCCACACAGCTGGCTGCAAGCACAGAAAGAGATGCCAGGTTAAGTGCTTTTGGCAAACATAGCTCTGTAAGTGCCTCACATACATTGCTCTTGCTTGGCTCAATGTAACCTGTTGCACTAAGCACACAAAGAAAAACAAGGATTTTGTATGCCAGAGGTGGAGCAATAGGACAGCGGTAAGGGAAACAGATACAGAGAGCAGGATAGACTTACTGAAGACACACACAATCAATAAAGGGAATAAGAAAAGAAGCCAGACTTAGCAGCCCAGCCACTAAACCCTGCAGCTTCTCCTCTCAGCACCTTCAGTTTACTTCTCAGTTTTTTAGACAGAAAAACATGTTAATCTGTGTGGCTGGGATAGTAATAAGCAAGAAATATGCCTGTCTGGCTACAGAAAGGCAGATGTATTGTGCACCCTGAAGACGAGGCAGCTGGATGAATTACTCCATCTTTGTCTCAGGCCATATATTCAGAGCAACTTGTTTGTGTGTTTCTGCAGGGGCAGGATTGAGGCAGTTTAAGGAAACATTTTTTCTTGATATCAAACATAATTTTTGTTTAAACTGTAGGATAAAATCCTTGCAGTGCTGTTAATATTCACTGTGTTTTTACAGTCAAAATCCTGCTGTTTGGGAGGCAATTGGAAAAGGGAAAAACTGAGACAAGAATCAATATTTGGTGCTGTATCAGTAATCCTCCATAAAAAAAGATGTATTCAATAGCTCTTAATGCAGCAAGTAAAACAGAGTTAGCTCTCTGGTGCTTCAGGAGCTACCTTGATGGTGATGTTGGTTCTCAAACACAGTCTTTTTCTCCTCCTCAGTGTCAGGAGCCCTGTAAAGGTGAATCGCTCAGCCCTTAGCTCTTTGATGAGCAAGCAGTAATGAGACTGAAGCGTGTCATCTCATACCAGGGCTTTAAATCCATGCACAATAAAATGTGCTCCTAGGAGTGGGAGAAGAAAATAGGCAAGAAGGGGCAGGGGGGAAAGAAAGGGGGAAGACACAGGGAAAAGACTGTCAGCTTGGGTTTTTTTGTAGGTAACGTGGTGAAAATCAGCAAAATTTGCAAAAAGGGTTCTAGGAAAACCTGGGAAACAACAGAGAAAAAGAGCAAAACCTTTTTGATATACAACTCAGACAACCATTCTTCACAGGACATAACCAGAGGTATGTGCAAGATATTCAAAGTTATATCCAACAACCAACATAATGTTGGAGATGTTGCTTTCATTTAAAAAAATGGAGGTAACCTGCATCTTCTCACAACAGTCAAGGCCTTTCAAGCAGTAGGATAGATCTGTGTCATCTCATTGAGGGGACTGTTATACTTGTTTAGTCATCCAAGGTTTCCTTTGCTTTGTAGGTTCCCAGAGCAGAGCTGAGGCATCACTGCAGTTCCCATACCTGTCTCCCAGCTGTAAGTAGAAGAGACATTGTCAGAGGAAAGCAGGCATGGCAGGGCATCCCTAGGACCAATTAATTTGAGCTTCTGACAACATAAATAAGCACAGTTTAAGTGAGAATGTGACCAGTCTGGATTTGTAGAGTAGATCAAGTGGCAATTGTCCTATGTAGTCAAAGTCAATGGAAGTGACAGATTAATAATTATTGCTCTATTCCATGCTTCAGTCATAAAGCAACCCACTAAATCTCTCTAAATTATCTGATTATACAGAGTATCATGACACAGTTCACCATATGCTTTCTTTTGTATTTTAATGGTGACAGTATGCCTAACAGTATTCCCAGGTCCACTGATTTTGCCCTTTCCCTTTATTCAAATCTCAGTTTTCCTGTCCCAGTTGTTTGATGCTTCCTTCCTTTTTTATTGTCTCAAGAAAAGCACTTAAGTCTCATGACTGAATAGCCCATCAAACAGCCTCATTAGGAGTACCCGGAAGAATAACTGAATATAGCACATCATTTCACATGCTGAAACCATTTGACTAAATTTGAACGTCAGAAATTTTCTGTAGGAAAAAGCCATTTCATCCAAACATACATGTTTTTTATACTGTCAAACTATGACAAATATTTTGTATGAAAAGTAAGCAACCAGATTTCTTAAGTCTTCCAGTTTAAAATGAATTTTGAGTTGTGGATGAGAAGATTGCGGGTGGGAGGGAAAGCGGGGGGGGGGTGTACAACAAAATGTTTTTTATGCAAGTGAAAATGCTTTGACAGGGCTGAGTACTTAGTACTTGTCCATAACTTTTTTTTTTTTTTGGTGGGGATGGAGAGGGCAGGGAAGAAATAGAGTATCTGCTCAGCTCTTCTCGAAGTGGCATACTCATTATGCTGGTATGGTACGTCACCTGCAGTTTGGGACACTTCTTCCCTTAGAAAACACTGACATTCTTGGGTTTTGTTCTGGCTTTACATTAATGTAACTGCAGAGTCATGGCCCTTCTCTTTTAACGTCTTAATACACAGGTCACAAAGAAAAACATGGCTGATTAGTGAGTTCAAGACTAAAGAAAACACAAATGCATTCTTAAGGATTATGTTGCCCACAGGAGGATTCAGCAATATGAAGTTATATTTTTTACCCCTCTTAACACCAAAAGGCCACCTGTAGCTACTTAATGTTCGGTTCACACACTCCAAAGCATCCCGACACTGATTCCTGTGGAATTGCTGGACTGCATTAATCAGATCAAAGTTGTTAGGATGCTAAATGACTATCTGGTAACACCATATAAGGCATGAGAGAGTATTACTGCAGTTACTGTTTGCAGCTGCTAACATGACAGAGAAGCCATCCCTGTGGGGCCTCTTGTGCATGGGACGGATTTGCCAACCTCCATCTGACCTTGGTAGATGATAATTTAGATCACACACAGCCTGCAGTTTCCTGGCACGAACACCCTGACTGGCTCCTTGGCTTCCCAGGTAAGGTTTCTCCATGTAATAAAAAAATACTTTAAACAACACTGTTGGTAGGAGGTAAAGGGCAGGTGAGGCTGCCACTTCACCCAGGGAACAAATGAAGCACCATGCCTCGTAGACAGGCTGTTTGCCATTAAGTTGACAAACTTGATCCGAATGCGCTTTACACCCTGAATAATTCAGCAGATGAATTTACCACCAGAACCTCTGGCAGCAGGTCAGTCTGGGATTACATCAGCAGCAGAGAGAATTGTGTGTCTTCATTTTCGGCAAGATAAAAACGTCCATCTGTTTCTGTTCTTTATTAATTTTGCCTGTAAGTAGAAAACAGAGCTATACATTAATTAAATGCATATGACTGACTAATAAATTTGTTATAAACTGCTCTCATGATGCCTGTCTCTTCATAAGCAGAGATTGAGAATGTATAAAAGGAGGACTTTTTACAATAAGATCACAGACAGACGACAAGTAAGCCACCTAGAGTTTTCTGTAGCACTATAGAAAATGCCAGGGGCAAGACGAATTCCACCAATACTTCAGTTTTCTCTTATTTTTGTGATTGGGGCCCATGTGGCCCCACAGGAGGACAAATGACACCCCCCTCCTTATTCTGCAAACATAATCAGTAACAATTTTCTCCCCCTTGTCTACAAGCACAGGGAGACAAAGCCAGTCAGCATTGCTATTAATATAGTTCTGCGAATCAATGAGCAAAGAAGTGCTAAGAAAACAGGATAGCCAGAACACTGCCCATGTTGCCCTGCCCCTTGGGTCTGCGTGCTTCGCCCATGGCCACAAACCATGGACTTGAGAGCAGAGTAAAAATCTGCATGGAATAAGAGATCAGGGGACCTCCCACATCAGCTGAGCCAGCATGGCCCCTACTGCTAAACACACTGGGGATGTGGCAGTCGTGGGGTTTGTGCTATTGTTCAGGTGTGTTAACTTGGAACAGAGGTGAAAGTAATCCTAAAAAGGTCAGCAGGGACTTGATAAAGGAAAAAACACTCTTGCATTACACAAGAATCTGTTATTAAACAGAACCTGAATAAGATCCAATGCTTGCAATAATTTTGTAACAACCTTTCTAACCAGGTTAGGGGGAAAAGTGCCTTTTACGAGCACTCCTTCAAGTCATTATTACCTGTCAGTATCTAGCATTAAAGAAATTGGAAGACAAAGAGAGAAGCTTCTGCTGGTATTGCAGATCTTAGCGATAGCTTCGCTTTACTAATATACTTATTACAATTTTAACAATAATGGACTACCACAGACTACTCTTTGTGACAGTGTCTAAATACATACCACCTCATTGCAAGCAGACAAAAGCCAAGGTTATTGGAAAGAAAAAAAACCCATATTCTAACAGAATACCTGGAAATGGAAACCACAAGGTAGCACATTGCAATTGAGACAGCTACATTCATTTTTAATGGAACTGCTTTAAAAATTACAATGGTTTCCCAGTCAGGAAGGCTAAGGCTCAGCTAGAATTGAAATTGGCCAAGGTTACCAAGTACAACAAGAAAGGGATCTTCAGATATGTGAGCAGTAAGTAGAAGTGCAGGGAAGACATAGGCCTATTGCTAAACGAGGCAGGGAAACTAGTCATCAATAATACTGACAAGGTAGAAGTCTCAATACCTTCTTTGCTTCTGTCTTTACTGGCATAGCTGGACCCCAGATCACAAGGTGAAGTAGCTACAGCACCACATGTGTCAACCCACCAGTGGTGGAGGAAGGGCAGGTCCGTGGTCTCTTGCAAGGGCTCAACCCACATAAATCCATGGGCCCACAGAGAATCCACCCCAAGGTGTTAAAAGAAGCAGCTGACATTGTTTCAAGGCCATTGTCTATAATGAGTAGTTGTGGAGATCAAGGGGTGTCTCTGATGACTGGAAGAGAGAGAAAATGCCATACCCATCTATAAGAAGGGCCCAAAAGAGGACCCAGAAAACTATAGGCCTGTTAGTCTTACTTTAGTCCCTGGGAAAGTAATAGAACAAATTCTCCTAGAAACTATTATTAACCAAATGAAGCAGATAATTGGAAAAAGCCAGCAGACATTTACCAAGGGCAAATCATACCATACTAACCCAGTCACTAATCACATCTTCTGTCAACATGAGGAGAGCAGTGGATGTTGTTTGCCTGGACTTTAGCAAAGCATTCGATACTTTCCCACTGTCTTCTCCTGAACAAACTGGCAAGATATAGATTGGATGGGTGGTCTGTGAGCTGGGTAGGAAACTGGATAACAGGTTGCACTCAGAGGGTGGTGATCAATGGCTTTTACTCAGACTGGCAGCCTGTCACAAGTCGGGTCCCCCAGGGGCCAATACTGGGCCCCATTCTGTTCCACATGTTCAAAAATTATCTGGATGATGGGACTGAAAACACCCTCACCAAGTTTTCTGAAGACTTTAAATTGGGTGGTGAGGTGGACACCACAGAAGGGAGAGCCATCTTACAGAGACACCTGGATAAGGTGGAAAAGTGGGCTAGCAAGACCAGTATGAAGTTTAACAAAGACATGGGCAAAGTCCTTGTTGTGGGTTTGTGTGGCACGGTTTTCTTTGGTGGTGGTGGGGGGGCCTGCAGAGGTGCCTCCTGTAAGAAGATAGTAGAAGCTCCCTGGTGCCAAAAGTCAGACCCGCCTCTGGCCCAGACTATCAGTGATGGTGAGAGGGCCTCTGGGAGAACATATTTAAGAAGGGGAACCTGCAGTGTGTGAGGGTTGGGAATGTGAGGAACACCTCTGCCGATACTGGAGTCAGTGAAGAAGGAGGGGGAGGAGGGGTGCCTGAGGAGGCTGATGGCCCTGCAGCCCATGGTGAGATGGCAGGCTGTCCCCCCGCAGCCCATGGAGGTCCATGGTGGAGCGGAGGCTCCCGAAGATGGCCATAACTCCATGTTAAAAACTGCGCTGCAGCAGTGTGTGTCTGGAGAGCAGCCCGCGGAAAGGACCCGCGCCAGGGGAGTTCGGGAAGAACTGAAGCCCGTGGAG